>UCOJ01000257.1:0-145890 GCA_900474305.1 Cecidostiba fungosa | reverse complement strand
TTAAAGTGTGTTAAAATCGTGACAATGTATTTAAATGGGGAGCAACACACTTGTGTGTGTAATTTAACACACTTGGAAATTTGGAGTTTTGCCGTGCTTATAGCTGTGTATCTCCCCCACAAGATACCAAATCCTCCGCTAACTTGAACAGAAAAAGAGAAGAGTCGCAACCGTGTCTTCCTATACTTTTCTCTCTCTTCTGTTGGCTCGTCCTCGTTTTACGGTTTCACGCCTCGAAGCGTGCCTTTGTTTGTATTTCGCGCCTGAGGAGGAAGTAGAGCGCAGCTTTTTGGTGTATATATACACCTACATAGACGCGCTGCAGCCGATCGGCTGCAGCAGAGAAAGAGAAAAACACGATTATGCACGATCGAGCTCTTGCGGCTATGCTCAATTTTACTTCTTTCATTTCTTTTATTATGATTTGAATCCTTGAATCCCATTCGAGAAAATTAGACCCCGCAAAGATTTGTGTCTCCAAAAACAGCACGATCTTCGTCGCACGACGCGGCAATATAATATCTCGGCTAGAGATATCGGCTGCAATATCTCCAAGCCGAAAAAAAAACGAACGGAGCAGCGCGTGCCCGGAAAATTCGATCGCCGCCGCTGGACTTTTCCAATTAGACCTGCAGCTATCTCCGCTACACAAGCATACGTGCAGATCCGTATCCAGTACGAATTTAAACAAAAAAAAAATCTCCGCTACGCCAATTTCCGAATCGGAGAAAGTACACATATCGACGACGACGACGACGACCTACATCCTGAACGATTTTTCCAAAGCACACCGTTTTCACTTTACCCGCAGCGATTTATCTATTGCGTAATCTATCAGCAGTAGCAGCAGCAGCAGCTTCATTATAGGAGTGCGGCTTAAACCAGGCCAGAGAGCCTGCACTTGACCCACTTGCAAGTCGAAGAAGAGAAAAAAAAGCGCGCGAGAGAAAGTGTCGCCGTACACTCCGCTATGTAAAGAGACTCGAGAGTGTCCGTATACATACGTATACATGAGTGTATATATGGAAGGGATAGCTCGAAAGAGAGAGAGAGAGCAAGAAAGGAGTCGAGCTGCAGCAGGACAAAGGACGGAAGTGTAACGAGCGAGGACGAGGAGGAACAGGCGTAAAAGCCGCCGATATTACATTTATAGACCGTGTTCGGCAGCAGCGGAATATATAAACGCGGTCAGTGGGACGATCGCCGGAGGAGAAAGTTGTGAGCTGCGCCGCCGAGGAGAGGATCCTTTGTTCGCACTTTACGCGTCGATGGAAATGGAGCAGAGTATGTATACGCGCGAGCTTTTGTTATTGCCGCCGCCGCCGCGACGAGAGCTATAATTGTCTGCTGCTGCTTCGAAAAATTGATTTTTTTGGCTTGATTAGCTCTTTTTTTTATCTCTTTCGCTTGGACTCGTTTCGAAAATGACAAGTGACACTTTCTCTCGAATATAGATACGGTCGAGTATCGCGCTGCTGTGGAGAGAAAGTAGTGTATAATGGACCAAGTTTTCTCTGTCGTGTAGAAAATCATTAATGAGGCCGATGATGTATTATTAATGGCAAATCTGAGGAAACTCACTCGGTCGGTCAAATATTTGGCTCCCGGATAAGGCAAAGTACCAGTCAGCAGTTATATGCAGTATATACCGCATACGCGGTAATAGAAACGTCCGGTCGATCCTGTAAGGGCGATGGTTATACACCGAGAGTCTGCTCGCGCAGCGTGTAATTTGTAATTGCAGAGTAGAGCGGCTCTCTGTGTGCCTACGGCACTTTTATCCGACGGAACTTTTTTTTTCTTCATTGTAAATAGGTGTTCTATGCGTAAAAGAGTAATATACTGTTTGCTGGAATTTTCGAGTCACAAAAAGCTCGGCTATGTAGATATTCTTGAACTTTTTGTTATCATATACATAACCCGGCTGAATATACGTTGTTTAAGGCCGCGTATATTCGTTCCGCTCCAATTATTTGTTTTCCATCGAAGCACTGCACCATCCGTGTATAATGTGTATACAACGCAGCCGCATTAGAACAACCTCCACTCATAATTCCATTAGCTCGAGAGTCGAGAAACATATGTACATGCATCAATCACTGCATAGGCTCTATATATATATCTAGAACTCGGTCACTGTGCGCGCGCGCGGACCCTTATAACTCTCTCACGCACTGCTGCAGGTGAATAATTACACTATATATATACACACGCGTATACGTAGTCAGTGTCGGCGAGAGAAGAAGCTGGAATTACAATGAAAAATATGCAGACTAAATAAGGAGAGGAACAAACAAAGAGAAAGGAGGCAATAGCGATGTGGTTGCAGCAGCCTAGGCTTATTTATAGTGCAGCGAGCGGTGGATTCGTTATTATTCGCCTGATGCCGGCGAAGAAGGAGCGAATTGAAAGTGTTTGAATCGACTGACGGCGACGACGTTGAAGTTTGCTCGTTATAGAGTTGCCTGGCCACAAGAGCTCGTGGAGTAAATGTTTTGAGCGAGTTTGCGAGTTCACCGTCTATTGTATCGTCTATATATACCGAGGTGAAAGTGAAATTTATAAAAATGCCGTTCAAAGTTCGACTATAAATATTGAGAGTCAACTTGGTTGCCCTCGAAGCAAGGGGATATAATACTCTATCGACTCTCGGTATAAAAAGTAGATTTAGCAACGCAGTAATATTCTTCCTCTCTTTTTCTTCAACTAATATCGTCCTCCTCTTTCGCTTTCCTTCGTCCTCCTTTCCCAGACTGACGACGACTCACGCAGTAGTAGTAGTAGGTCGTCGCATGCTACGAGCGCATTAATTCGCAGAGGAAGAGCGCATTTATTAGCTACTCTCAGGGGAAAAACGAGAGAGAGCGGCGGCGACGTGCCGAGGCTTTATTGTTCGCGACGTGAAATTTCGAGGGGATGCGACGGATCTGTATTTAGGGAATTCAGGAGCGTGGGATTCCTCGGCGATGATTTACGTGCACGGGAACAATGGGTGAAGAGCAGCTATATTGGATTTACTTTGCTTGCTCTCTCTCTCTATTTTTAATAAGTAATAAACCTTGAATTTTAATAACACTTTGAGCTACTGAGATATAAATAACACACGCACTTGGAATCGGAGCAAAAATGAAGGGAAAAATAAAAGGAACGATACGGCTGCCGTTTCTTTATCGACTTTCACATCCATTCACAGGATCACTCTCTCGCGAGCAGAGCCTATATAGCTCCTTTCTTTATATACAGGAAGCGCTCGCGCGGTTTCTTTATATTATTCCTCGAGTCTCTCGGCGGCTATCCTCTTCGGATACTTATAGGCTAGTTCTGATATGCACGTATATGTATATATATACAGACGGAGACCTTATATATACCTCTCGAGTTTTCTCTGTATCTCTTATTTCCCCTGTTCCATCAGCTGAGGCTGACTTGGCATACACTGCGCGCGCGGATCAAAAGTACGAGGTTAAGTGGGAATTTGGAAAATTTATACATTTCTCAGTCTCGAAATTGAATCTTCCGAAAATTAGCTCGAATATATAATACAAAGCGTTCTCGCCTTTTGTGAAAATTTGATACTTTTGACAGCAGCTATGTATAGTGTGCGTAGGTGTGTACGTACAAAGTCGGCTTCTTTGGTCTCTTTGACGTCTGCGGTTCCTTCTATATATACCGCATAAATCGACGAGTTTCCGGCGAGCTTTTCCATTTCCCAGGATAGGCTGTGCCGAGAGAGACGAGACGCGCTCGCGCTTTCCACTTTTTTCTATTAAAAATGCACTTTGATTTCGAGCTACTTTTCTTGGGCGCAAAGCTCGCCTCTGCTACATTCAACTGGGTTATCGAATTTCGTGAGATGCTCCACTTGGAATATATTCTTTCTTTGCTTTGTGCAGCAGTCGCGAGATGGGGAATTTGCTCTATCCTCTCGTGAATTTTTAATGACACCTACATAATATACATTTTTTCGTCTCTTTTCTTCTCGCGACACATGATCCGGTGCTAAAATCCAAAGTCGACCCCGAAACCTAGAGCCTGTGTCATTTTCGCAAGAGCGACGATTTCCCGGAGCGATAAGAATAAGACACGGCGTGTGTCGCTGTCCTTCGTTATAGTAGTGGTGTGTGTCGCAAGATTCTTTCTCGCGAGGGACCTCGTTTTTTCGTCGCCGCGTATATATACAGCTGAGACTATGCAGCGCTGACGAAAGTCGAGAGAACAATGGGCTCCGCGAATTAAGAGCTTGGGAAGAAGGTTGGGAGGCGAAATAATCTAGCTGTGGGGACTATACCATTATGCCTGAGATTGGGTTCGAGAGGTGTTTGACGAAAGTTAGCCTACTCTTTTTTTTCTTTATTTAATAACCCTCGACGCTATTTATTTCTATACATATACCGTCCTGCTTCGCAACGAAAAGAAAAAATAAGAAAAGGAAGAATTGCCGAAGACCGCGTACGTGTAATCCAGCGAGCGAGAGCCACTCAAAGAAAGAGTCGTGTCCCACCCTTATATGAACGAATTTCGCGTGTACGCGCAAGAGAGAGCAGATCTTTTGTGTCGCTGCAGGTCTTTGAGCCAAACATAAAGAGAAGCAGCGAGCCGGTGAGCCATATAATGCGCGCAAAACGCGCCAAAGCCAAAAGAGGGAGAGAGAGAGAGAGCAAAAAAATCGGGTCGCGTATACCTCTCTGAGAACATTCGTTTAGAAGCCAGTCCATTTACTTCGGGGCAACGGTGGCTGCATCTCGTAATAGGTTCCCCGCCCATTGTGCTCGTGGCCCGAATCCTTCTTCTCTGTCTCTCCCTTTCCTTCGGCTATATACTGCTATCAGGGAAAAGAAACGGCCGGACGAGCGAACGAATTGCGCGATTCTCTTAAATTATTAGGCTCTGTAGTACGGCTGTAAAGGCTTCGCGTGTGTCGATTCCAGCTTTTCTCTGTGTATCTGTATGGCTATAGTGCACTTTATAATTGCGGACCTGTTCTGTAGTGTGTGCTATCGATTGAGTAATGCTGATTTCGAGTGATCAATTTATGATGTTTATGTAAAGGCGAGTAGTTGGCGCACGCTGATTCTTAATCTCCAGCGAAAACAGGAATGATACACTGCTACCGGCGAAACAGGAAAGGTATAAATATTCCAAGGCCATTTAGTGCTACGTTAATTGAGTCGGAGACACTATTCCGTGTATATGCGAGATGTACTCATCGCGGTTCCATTAAGAGTGAGAAAAATACGCGATGAAATCTTGGTCTATACGCACCGCAAAACAATATTCCAAATAAAATATGTCGAGATGTTTTTCCCTTCGGAAGCGTCAGTCGAAATTTTCGAAATTTCTAACGCTTTGCGTTTAATTGCTCGAAACATTCCGGGTGGAATTCACAGTCGAATTTACGCGCATAAAAATATGGACGAGCATTTCGATCATTCGTAATAACGAGAGCGCGAATTTCGCGCAAAATTCTCCCACATCTTTAATGTTTATCGCTCGCACGCCGCGCGACTCTCGTCTCGGATTCCTCAGCAGCAGTAGCAGCTGGTCTCGTCGTCCACGAACGCATATCCTTTGCCGAAAATTTGTACTGTCGGTATTTCCCAGAGTCCGATTTATTATTCAAAGGCCACACTTCGTATACATACATGGGTTTCGTTTTATCCCGACCGTTTGATGAAAATTCAATGAAACGAGAGCTTTCCCAAGAAAGTAATCAACATTCATGAAGCGCCGAAAAAATCCGTGTATACTAATCGCCAGTAAAAAAAAAAAATTCCTGACCGCAGTCAAAATTCATCCTGAAGAAGGGTCTCCTCCTATATATATCCACCTGGCGCGACTCCTTTATTTCCCGTCGCCGAGAGGGGAGTATAGCAAAAAAAGAAGAGCGAAATAAACTCGAGGCAAGCCTATTGTTCCCCGAGGAGCTTTTGATTTTACGCGTCGAAGGGCTCTTCGAGGTGGGATTCGGTGTGTTGCGTATAAGTATATACACGTGTACATTCGCACGCGAGTATATAGGTATATGTACGAGAAGAGTACGTACTCGTACGCTTGAAAATCCTTGATTGGAGCAGGAAGCCCTCGAGGGCTTATTATTCCTTCTGCCGGTCGACGAGGCTTTTTTTCTTCTCTTTCGCGAGAGGCTTTGTGTCGAGAGGAATGAGTCTCGAAAATCTGCAACAATTTCGCTGTGCGTAATTTGGAACGAAAAGAAATAATCGCAGGTGATTACGATAAAACATCTGAAACGCGCGTGCATGCATGTTGAAAATTACCGGAGACGATACACATCGACGTGTCTAATTAATCGGGATAATTTATTTCTCATCAAGCACAAGTATAATCAGTGAAGCGTCCGAGTTAATGCCAAACCATTTCCTACGATATACTCGCAAGCCTCCGGTTTTTATTCCCAACGAATTAGCAAACTATTTTTCCCGCGAATCGATATAACCGCATCTTCGCATGCTAATTCCTACGATTCTCGCTATGCGCGCAATTAGCCGAGAGAAAATGCTTCCGATATAGTATAAATATCTCCTCCCCTCCGTATACAGTATACTCTCGTTTGAAGTTAACTTCGCTTATAATGCACTTTGTCGATAATCGCCGGAACAGGTTTCGCCGGTTTTCCGTGTCGATGAAAATCGCCCGCTGAACTTCGTGCACTTGCACTTCAGGCTATAAATTACGATAATCTGCGCACGACGACGACGACGACGACGACGACGACGACGACTTGTGCGCCTGGATTTATGAAGTTCGACTCGCAATTATTTTGTTGCTCCCTCTCTCTCCCGGAGTTATTTAAAGACAGCTGCAGCGAGGATGGCTTTTAATGGGTGGGCAGGAGGTGACTTGCGCAGGATACAGCGATTAGTCAGGATTATGTCGGTGGTGAGGAGAAAAAAATAATCGATTCCCGAAGAGAAGATTTCGAGTCGTTTTCTGTTTTTGACACCTGATAAAATCGCGGAGAAAATTTATGGAATATTCCGAACAGGTCTCTATCTTTCGCAGGTGTTGAAAGCGTTATTATATTCCCGAGAATATATAGCTTTCGTCGTGCTAAAAAATGTCGTGAATTTTCGAAATTACTTATAACGACTCGCCGCACTAATGACGAAATCTAATAGCTAGATATTACGAGCACAAGTGTTAATGATGAAATGTAGGTAATAGGAGGACTGGAAGAAGAAAAAAATGTGTGTTATTATGGTATTTACTTTGGAGTATATAGTAGTGCAGAGTCACACAGCGTTTAGAATATTATATCTGGCTCTCCGGCGCGCAGTGTATAACAGAAGATTACCATCTGGCTATCTGTATATTATTTTAAGTGGATTCGAATTCGGACACAACGAGAGATAGAGAGAGAGAGAGACGACGCACTGGACACCCTAATCGTTTTATCGCGAGGATGATCTAAATTTATAATCGTACACCCAATTACGTGTCGCAACTCAGCAGTTTCGGAACCGCCACCCTTCACTTTGGCTATACCCTGTAACTAAGGTCGTTATGTAAAAGCAATCTGATATTCTTTGTCTCTACATCTCTCGAGATAATGCACCACACAGCAGTCCGGTTATTATCAATCAACGAAATCGTTCCGAAAAAAAGTAAAATACAACTTTGGTCGCCAGTTGCGTCACTTATTAGCATGCGTTTTCGATAAAGTTCACGAAGAAGCGAAATTGCCTCGAAATGATACACCCTTGGTATACACGTTCCGTTACACCGAGACGGTAAACTTCCGAGTCGTCAATTTCGAGCGCAGCAGAGAGAGAGTCGCATCTGGTCCCTTGCGCAACGGATCTCACGTCCGGTGCAATTATTTTCTGCACGATATGAAGCTCGAGAGATGAGGGTGGAGATATAATTTCGGAGGTGGTGCGCGCACCGGAATTTTTTGCCGTTAGGGATGGAAGGTTATTAAGGAATGCTTCGCTAATTTCAGAGACGGGCGTATATATGGTGTATGAAATTATATCGTCCGCTTATTACACGGAACAGTTTTTTTTTCTTGACCCGAACAAATGTTTGCAGAAAAGAGCAACGATGTTGATTTCGTTTGAGGACGCGTTACTTATTTCTGGTGATGCATAATCAAACAAGTTTTTGGATTTCAGTGGATGCCTTAAAAAGTAAGCGCTTTTGAAAAAGGTAAACACAATATTGTGGTTGATAGTATATTGGAGCATTAATTAGCTTCTTTGCTATTGATATCGCCGCGTCTCTATCTCTCTACAAAGTATACAGATGTGTCGTGGAATATCTCGTCGACAAACTGGACTGTACATTAGTCGACATGCAGTATCTTTCTCTCTCCACTCGCCTATTTATTATCTCTCTAAATGTGTATTTCACATTACGTGACATCGTAATTTTTTTCACGCGACTCCTTAATTACTAATATATCCTTTTCAACTTATTTTTTCATAATATAACAAACTACGATATTCCATCCCTATGCCTCTACTAAAAAATGCAATCAACGTCCCGCAGCAGGAGTTATATGCAACGCAGCCCCCCATTAAAGCTGGACACAACGACCTGCGCATTAACAGTCGGTGGAATCGGGCGACACAGCAGCAGCGGCAACGATGATGATTATGATGTTTTTGACGCCCCCTCGCTTATTATCGGAGCTTTCTAGTCCGCTGCTGTTATCGTGAGCTTTTACGAGGCGATGCTTTTAGCCCAGAGCTCCCGTGTTGTTTTTTTAGAGGGGATGTTTAGTGCGCTGCCTGCAGTGCGTATATATATACGACGATGTGACCTGTTTATAGGCTCGGTAATGTAGGCGTTGGTTCGGTTTGTTGGATTATTTGCGTTTGATTTTAACGTATACCCTCTATATTGAAGTTATATGTTAAGAGTTATTATTATTGTTACTGCACGGCTGTGTTATTATTAGTGACTTGAATATTGAATTTTACATCTACCCTATATAACGCACTCGACTCTTGGCAATAATAGATTCCTCGGCTTCTCATAGGGTTCGTTCACCTGGCCCTCGAATAATTCATCCCGATGAATCATTTACGGCTGGTGTGCAACTCGCGCGTGCTAATAACGCATTTATGCGCCGAGTCGCTCCTTCCAAGATTGATCGCGCTCTTGAGAGCGTCAACGTTTAAAGTTCGTGTTTGCGTGTCCATATATCGCAGTGGATATAAGTTTGGTGTTTGTCGATGGTTTCTTTTTCACTGATAATCGATCAGCCGGTGGGAAGTCTGTATAACTGATTTGCGCTTTTCAGGACTGAGTGGATGAAAAGCCCTTTTGACACTATTACAAGATGATCGATAGATTTTCTTTCGAAACGCAACGTAAACACAGGCTGAAAAAATTCAAGCAGTATCGTCCTTTTAATCGTCTCGTCTCTCTCCGTCTTCTCTTCTCAACAAACGCGAAGGTGAAGCATATTTTTCCCCTGTTCATGCATATTGAGATATACCCGGCTGTCGACTGACGCGTGACTCGCATGCCTGCTCTCCATTGTTTTCGTCCGTCCGTCCGTCCCTCTCTCCCCCCTTTCTTTATTCAGAGAAGAAGGAGCAGCTCACGAGTATCATCGCGTGTTTTTCGGGCCAGCGCAGTGTTGTATACGCAAAACAGGAAAGAGACCCGAAAAATTTTTACGAGCCGATGCACATATGCCTGAGACAGGATATGCGCGCGTTTAATCGTTTCCAGGGAGTGTATGTATTATATATATGTAGAATAAAAATTATCTTTGAATATAATATAACACAGAAGGTGAAGACTGGTGCTAATGGATTCTATCAAAAGCATCGATCTATAAAAACACGAGCCGTTAAATTTGCTCGTTATATATACCCGGGGTAAAAAAAGCCATCGACATCGTTTAATTGTTATTTCCGTGATAGGATTTTAAAAACGTGCTCGGCTGAGCGTGTGATTGTAATTTTTCCTGTCGCTCGAGCTATATAATATACTTTTAGAAGGTTACCACTATAACTGCTACTGTATAACAGGAAAGATCAATATAGCGAGGCAGTATAAAAATTATTAATGAAAAAAATTTTTTAACGTCTGCGCGCAGTGTCATATTCCCATCGTGAAATCGATCAGCTGTAAACGTTATTACTGCGATACTAAATCTTCCGGTTATCAATATCGCCGTCGGGGGGAGACAGAGAAAGAGACTGAGAGACACACACAACCACGACGACGCTTCCTACATCATCGCAGTGTATAGTATAGGCTCGGCTCTCGAGGTGCGGTTTCCTCGTTCCTGATGCCGACAATCATCGTCGCTCTCGCGCGGAGGTAGAAAAAACAAAAGGACGTTTGCTGTAACGGGTTGAGTCGTATGGCCACCTACGCGTACGACGGCCTCCTACGGTTACTCCTGTCAACGGCGGCTTACCCTCGCGATAATTAATACGCGGCGGCGTGACTTATCTCTCGCTGTATATACTTATGTGTGTGTGTCTGATGCAGTTGTGCGTCCGTCTCTCGCTCGTGTTGCTAAGCCGTTGATGATTATTTTTAATTTCATTGAATTTTTTCTTAGTATAACGGTATAAGCAAAAATTTTTTTAAATTTTAACACCAACTTTCCAACGCGCAGTTTGCAGAGGCATCAGCGTTAAAAATAAATGACTTTGAGTTTTAATTAACTTTTGAAAATTCGAGCTTTGTGCGAGAAAATTAATTCTTGCTTGGCCCACTTTCGAGCTACTAACTTTAATGTAACACACGTAAGTTTGAAAGGAAATTTATACTTATCCAGATTTATCATTCGCGCTACTGGCATACGCTAATGACTTACACAGAAATACCGTCGTCTGAAAAAATAAACTCGACTCTCGAGACGTCGTGCTTTATATTTTTACTCTCAACATAACAACTCTAAATAAAACGATCAGAGCGCATAAATCAGCGCTGAGAACGATTTATAAGCTCGTATCAGATAAGCCAGTCATTAACATTCGGTAATTACACCGACAAAGTCTTTTTTTTAAATACCCCAGAGACTCCCACGCGCCAAAAAGAAACGCACTCTCTTTTAACACTTCCTCCTATCTTATCGTTCCACACGCGGATATTAGAAAATTTTCGCGTGCGTTGTTACAAACGCATATTATAATCGCGGCTGCGGCACCCGTTACACACTGCGCACCATAATATGCTGCATAAATTTTATCTCGTCCTGCGTAAACACACTCATGAATATGCCCGAGGCTAATTATACACGTAAACGCCTCCGAGTTTCTTCCGTACGACCAATATCGATGGTAAAAAATAGAAGAAATCTGCAACTGTCTGATTTTCAAAACAAAACAGTCGACTTAATTATCGTTCTTTCGTAGCCCTACATCATCTCGCGTAAAAATCCGTTGTTTGCTCGCTCTCGCGCTGTGTGTTTGCCTTTCATTTGCGCGACGGTGAAAATATGAAAAAAATCGCGTGTAACGAGAAAGAGAGTGTGTGTGTATGTATACATCGCTTGGCAAGGCCGTCACGGAATTTCGAGGCTCTCGTGAGAACGGCGCAGGTACACACAAACAGAGAAGAGCTTTGTTTTTTAGCTTGAGGGCATGGACACGTGCGCCGTGTATAGAGAGCCAACGACATTCCATGCGCGTCGGAGAGACACGATGAAGAAGAAGAAGAAGAAAACATCACGAGGCTTGGGATTAGTATTGCCGATGCATCGCCTCGCCTGAGTCGAGGACGATGATTGACAATAGTGGTATTTTGTTTACCTTTCGGACTGAGCTTGTGAGCTGATGTATTGTTTGCTGAGCGATGTGTATAGGGTTGAAATTTTAAAATTGTTATCAAACACTATACATCTGCGTCGCTTGATAAACGCACGTCAGAGGAAAGTTCGGATGTATAACACCGCCGGATCGTAAAAGCGGATGAAATTCCCGTTCGAATTCTCAATTGGCCTCTCGTAGAGTCTTTAATACTACATCACAGCTGCCTTATTAAACTTGACATTCAATTCACAAGTCAAATTCCTCGGGAGAGAATAAGTAACACTCAAATATAGACTTTCCGACTCTTGGAAACTGGAGCAGAGCCTCGGAGATCCGCGCTGTTGCGGCTTCTCTATTATATTACGGAGGACTTTGCTTTCAATCGACTGTACCTTAATTTATCTTTTTAAAGTGGATTCTCAGCTTCTACACTTTAATGTGATTAGTTCCTCTCTGGCGGATAAATCTTTATCTATAATATTTATCTTTCAGCGTGGAGAAGTGAGATTCTACAAAAAGCACGTCAAAAAATTTGTTAAAATTCGTTCGCTTCAAACTAAACCGAATCAGCCAAACCGGAGAGGCTCCACCCCCGCATATAGCAATCATCAATAAATTATCTCGTTTATTTTAATTCGATATAGCTCAAAGCGCGGCAGGCAGCAGCTGCTTTTTTCCCTCGAAAGAATCCCGCTCAAAGGAATCGCGAGTATATATATATGTAGGGGGGGAATAAAATCGAACGCGCTCTCGGGTTATCTCTCTCTCTCTCGTCCCTCTTTTTACCGTCGACGGCTCTCGGAATTTCGCGCAAACAGCGCAGCTCGCTTTTTCCCCTCTATCCCTGCTCTCTTTTTAATTAACGATGCAGCAGCACAGCATCAGCGGTGGTGGTCCGCTTTTCCGGAGCCGCCGCCGCCGCGCTCAAAGTGGCATTGATGAAAAATGCGACGAGGCGCATACCGAATCTGCCTTTCATTGACACTCTTCCAACTCCCCCTCCGTATATATACACACACACACACACATATATACACAAACGACTCTTGACAAGCCGAATGGAAATAACCGTTAAAGTGTGTCATTGACTTACTTTTTTAATGCGCGTGCGTACTTTTTTCCGCGAGATATCGGCTCCTATAAAGTTTTTTTCTCTCCGCTCTGCGGCATTATTTTAATGCGCCGTGTAAGCCGATGATGCGTGTCGTTGGTACAGGACACACGCGCATTCGAGCGAATACACTCGATTAAAAATAAATTCAAATAAATCACGTACACGAGCTGTTGTGCGGCGGCGGCACACACTGAAATATCCCTCTCGGCACTTCCTATACATAAAAAGCTCGTAAATTATATTCCCACAGCCGCTCTTTGTTTGTCCTCGCGGCGTGTTATGAATCCATCTTCTCTCTCTTTCTTTCTCCGGCGCTGATGATTCTTTTTTTTTCTCTCTTCTCGCATCAGCCCCATCGGAATGCAAATGGTCCTACGCGAGCTCTGATTTCCATTACGAGAGATTTTTTTTATGATGTCAGATGATGAACTGTTTCCTGGAAAATTTCAGAAAGAGTGTACATAGCTGTCGAGAGAAAATCAAAAACGTAGCGCTTTATCGTATAGGAAATCGAATTTGAACAAAGAAACGGCATAAGTTTCCCGTCAAATTCGTAAACGATGGCCAATATCGCGGAGCCATCCCTTCTGGCTCTCGATTACAGCAGCTCTGATTTATGCGACGTCCTTCGTCTTTACCCCGAAAAAAGCTCTCCTCGATTATGGAATATGTAAAATCCACACACGTACTCTCTCTTCTTGCAGGCACACCCCTCTCCCCCCATCAATCTCTGTCTCTTTTGTCCCTTTTTTTTATCGCAGGGTTTGGACGTTAGGCGCACCTACGCGTCGGATTCGGCGAAACGACGGCGTTTGAGAAATTTCGGGAGATTAAATTACACGCTCGTCCCTTCGAGTCTCTTTCTCTCTAATGTGAATTTCGTTTCGGGGAAAAAGCAGCCGACTGCTTTCGTCAAGAGCGCTTTTTAATATCTGCCAGCTCGAGATTTAAAGTTTTAATAAAACGACGAGATTATTCTTTTTTTTCTTTTAATTTTCTCGTCTCATTAGACTTTGTTCAAGAGCGAGTCTAATTTCAATAAGCGTCGTTCCGAAAAAAAAGAAATTCGTCGCAAAGCATAGTGTAAACTCGTCGGGGAAGAAAAGAGTCGTCTCGACTTTCGTCGAGAGACAAAAGAAAAAGAAGAGGAGGAGCGGCTTCACTCGCTCGCGATAAGTATTATGTATGTCTCGCGCTCGCGCATTGTCGAGTCGTCCACCTGCACTTTCCCTTTTTGCCACTCGACTCGCTCCTTCGATCCTATCTCCCAAGCAGTAGAGGGACTGGCTGTGCGCTCATTGTCAGAGGCGACAATACCTTTGGCGCAACTTTGTTTTCGAAGCAAAATTCGCGTTGATGCAGGACGCAAAATCCTGCTGCAGATGTCATAGTCACGTCAAAGGGTCCACTCTCTATTTCGCCGCGTTTATTTCGATTCTCATAGTCTATCTAGCGCATGTCAAACGTTTTATTTTGTTCGCGGGGTTGGGGGAATGTACAGACATATACGCTGTTGAAACGAGCATCGGGTCCTTTGACGACATATGCGGGTTTGAGCCACTGCGGTGTATAGTGGATTTGGAACAGCAGGCAATTGGCTCACGAGAGGATTTTCCCCCGAAGTAATTGCATTCTATAATTAAATGAATAATCGGGAACAAAAGGACAATAGACGTCCTGGAAAATTGCCAGAAAATTCGTAGCGTTGTAAACTCGAAATCAAAATAACCGTAAAGAAAGGAAGATAATCTCGCGCTCTATATCCCGGATATCTCTTTAACTTTTTCACTTGGCCGTACGTGTGTGTCCGAGTCTTATACGTACGTATATAGCTGCGTGGACTTCCTTTTTTATCAGAGCTTACTTTCATTAAACTTATTCCTTTTTATCGCGGGCTCCAACCAGTATGGCCCGAGTTTTCGAAACTAACTTTGCGGCTGTTAGAGATACTCGACCAGTTTCTCTGATGCGGTGCTCTCCCGTATCCTCCCGCCGTGGAAAAGGTGTGTGTACAACGTGCAATTTCACTATCGCTAATAATATTTTCTAGAAAACTGATCAAACACATTTATGGCATCGACAAGAAGTACAGGTATATAACGTAAGTGCGCGTCATTCTCGCAGGACAAATCGCGCGGAGAGCAATAAAATCGTCTCTCCGCCGCGACAAGACTACTACGTATATCCCAGAGTCCAATGGTGCGCGCGCTGCATATAGCATCGATACGCATCTGTATACGTAACGCGTAGCGCGAGAGATCCTAATCCCCGCTTACATCTGACGTCGCCCGTAGCATGTGCTCCGTTATATCCTGCTGTACTTATACATATATACAGAGAGACGCTCTATGTTGTAGTGTGTTGCACGTCGTCGATCTTTGGCGTGATACGGCCTGTCACGACGCGCTTGATCTTCTATCTTCCTCTCTCTCTCTCTATCTATCTTCACCACGCGTGTGTGTGTGTTATACCCGTGTTTCCGACTTGTCGTGACTTTAGCCACGGGTGTTACGTCTAATTTAGACGTGTACAGGACAACGACAAAAAAATCATCGTCTATTCATAGAAAAACAAAACGACTTCCTCGTTCCGAAAAAAAAACAAAAAATCCATTCACACAACCGGTCATCGCGCGATGCATAATGATAGGCTCTATAGTCCCTCTTCTCTCTGACATACACATGCAATTACCCGCGCATTGTGGCGTCTGTTTACTTTAGACCTGCGTCACGCGTGAATCGTGAGAAAAACGACGGAGCCGGTAATTAAACTCTCGGTGATGTGCGCGCGCATCGTTTTCATTTGCGGAAGAAGAGCTGCTGAAGCCATATCGGCTTATAGGTGACTGCCTGAGAAACGCGAGAGAGAGAGAGCCACGATTGTTGCGTATATATAGTATTTATATACAGTCGCACTTGGATGCTTTTTGCGCGCGGGGGTGAATTGATACGAGACTGGTTTTAGTCGACATCGCGTGCGGACAGCTGTGTTTTCGAAAATTTTATTAATCCACTCGATCGTTTAGAACATAAATAAATCAATATCTGGTTGCTAGTTGAGAAGCTAATTAAATCGAGCCGCACGTATATACAAACCGCACATAAAGACACATCCACCGATAGCGCCGAGTCTCAACTACTCTCTCAACTTCTTTATTTCCCCTCTTAAATGTATAAAGTCGAACGATTCCCTCTCGACTCGAGAGAGAGAGAGAGAGAGAGAGAGAGAGAGAGAGAGAAGTGAGAGACTACTCGCGGCCGTGTCTTTGATCGCTCGAAAAGGGCTTGTTATACTATATATAGCAGAGAGAGAGAGAGAGAGAGAGAAAGAGAGACGGAACGTTAGAATAAAATCTTCCGAATGTATATTCTATTTATTAAAATTCATGACGACGCGGCCAACTTCCTGCCGCGCGCGCTACTATATACTGTCTGAAAATGAAAGTGCGCTTAGCAATAGGATCACGTATAAAGTAAATGAGGTTCTTCTATGCGCTTAAATACAAAATACAAAGTACTCTCTCGCGTATATAAGACTCAGTTTCAGCTTTCATAAAGTTTGCCCCCGCATTCTATTATTCTCCGGGCTGTCTCTCTATGATCTCTCGGCGGGCAATTAGATGGCTTTATTATTTAAATGTTAATCATCATCGCTATATATTTTTCAATATTTGACTACACACAGAAATCATCGGTCTGCAAAATCGCAGAAACTTTCTCCTCTCTCACTCTAGAAAGCCAAACGGGTAACATCACACGCTCACGCTCCGATGGCTCGAAAATCCGCTAATTACAAAGTTTACGTGTAAAGCTTCACAATTCGGGGTGCATCGGAAAATTTGACGTTACATAGCTATACACACTATACACCGCACGTCGTTACGTATTCTCGGCACTGGCCATCGGACACACTGGGTATAGCCGCGCGCAAACTTTCCAACAAGAAAGTTCGATGAAATTAGCCTACTCGACTTTTCATTAATTCAATAGCGGCTTGCGAGTATATCGTGTCTCGTACTGCAGTCCGTTCAATCGGATGAGTTCGGCCGTAGCAGTAATAATGTAATTATCTAAGTACTGCGGCAACGTTTGCGATACATCCCTTTTTTTTAATTAATCGTGTCTTGCTTTTCTGTTGCAGGTAAGAGACGTGTTACTCATCGCTACTAACCGATAGGTATTCATGCGGGTATAGGCTTGTTGGTAAGTACGTGGAATAATGTTCCGGCTAATTTATTATACGCGCGTCGTGTAAAAAGAAACAATAAGAAGTTTGTTTATTATTTATTTACTATCCATACGCGGATAGTCTCGCACGACTCCTCGTTTTATTATTAGGGCTGTAAAGCGATCAAACTTTTTACGGCTAAATTAATTTGATCTCGACTAGTTTACGTTTAAAATACTGCCCAGCCGATTTATTTCCGATCTCGAGAGCCAGCAGCTCGTAAAATTGCCATCCAACTAATTGTATAAGAAAAAAGCCGTTCGATTTTTTCAACCGGAACCCGCCTAAATTTAAGCACTTCGAAATAAACCAATCTAGCTGTGATAAAACTACACGGCGACAGTTAAAGCACACTAGGAAATAGTCCGAACAGAGTATAGAGTCGCCGGTGCAAAATACGAGAATCCAAAGATCCACGCGCGACTCTACTATAAAAAGCTCTTCCTCTATACGTGTATAAATATACGCTCGAAGCTTTATCGCGGCCTGTAACACGAGTTTATTGAAGTATAAAGTAGCATAAGACACACTCGAAAAGCCTCCTATCTCCCTCTCGTCGGTCCGGTGTGGCCATTCGCGCTGCGTCGGCGCATATGACGCCTTTTTTGCGTTATTAAATTCCGCGCCGTGTCGTTAAAGCCCAGCAGCCTCGGCGGCGGCGCGAAATTCAAGTCTCCCTCCACACGCTATGGGTGTACATAAAATCGAAGCCCCCCCTCGATATATTTACAGCCGTGCGCTCGCGCTCTCTTTATTTCTCCGCCGTCGCTCTCGTCGCTTTTACGAGTTAACGGTGTATATAAAAGGCCGCTCCGGAGAGCCTGATTAAAGCTGTAAATCCATAAGGCGGCGATCGAACAAAAAAAATCGATCTTTTATATAGATCTAAAAGAAAAGAAAAATGAAACCAGTTGTCGATTCGGCATAAAGTAGCGTAAATTACTTTAGAGGTCAACCGCAGGAGAAAAGTCATGCCAATCCGAAAACGATATTCGCCCGGCGGCGATGCGTATATGTATACACATATACATGTGTATGCGGTTTAACAGTCGGTCGCGCCACCTTTTTGCTCGTGTTTGTGTGTACACATATGTGTGTGTGTGTGTGTGTAGGTGCTGCAGCCGGAGGAATTACGGCGCAATACGCAAGCGAAGGCTTTACTGCGCGCACGCGGCCGATATTAAAACGCCCTCGCTAACGGCTTTCCATTAATGCCCTCTTCCTTCTCTCTCTCTCTCTCTCTCTCTCTCTCTCTCACACACACACACACACACACGAAATGAAGGGGATAAAACAGCGCAGTGCGAGTGACAGATGTGTGCGCCGGAAGTTATTCGCGGTGAGAGGTGCAGTAGGCGACATTTGTGCGAAAAGCTATTTTAATGATCGACAATGCCAGAGCGCGGATTAGCCGAAACGTTTCTCCAATCACTTTGGGCCCCCAGTTTAATCGCGACTCTATATATCTTGCGGCTTTAGTAGTCGTCTTCTTCCTCGAGCGTTTCCTCAAGAGCAGTAATTAAAAATTCCAGTTTGTCGTCGTCGTCGTCCTCCGGAACAATCGCCGGCTTCCTTCCTTCCTTCCTCGTTCTTTTTCAGCTGCTACCTACGAATTCCGTAGTCGCGCAGCTACTCAAAAGAGAGAGACTCTGGAAGTGAAAAGATCGTCGCTTTGCAGCTGCGAAAAAAAAAGGAACGGGGATGAAAGATGAGAGACAGAGAAAGGACTACTTCCTTCCTTTGTTAGCTGGAAATCGGATACTGATGATGGAAAAGGAGGTTATCATCGGCGAGCCAATTTAATCGAGCAAAGGCGATCTCATAATATCTCGTTATTATTATTGAGCTGTTGCGTGTCGATGATTCTTTCTTGTTTTTACTGCTGTGGTAAAGACGGAATTGCGGGCCAAGACGGAAGGAACCTGCAAAGAGAATTATTTGGTCAAAACACGCGGGCACCTGAGGTCATACTTTACGATTAATTACAAGTGAAACTCGTAAAAGCTGCAGTATAGAGACGTATAGGTTTTCTATCTCTCTTTTATTTTCAATTTCGACGACAATCAATCACGCCATACATAAAATACACACAGAGAACAGGCGACGAGAGACTGTGCTATATACCGGGAGAGAGAGAGATACACGTCGAATCTCCATCTATATAATACCTATCGGAGCTCTCGAAATGGATCGAAACGAACGAACACGAGTCGAGCATCGGATATGATCGATTGGCAGGCGGCAGCTGTGTCGTGCCGGGGAAACGTTTCGCGGGAAATAAAGCCTCTTCCGAAAAGGTAACGAAACGGCTTATCGTGTCAGGGACTCGTTAGGGGAGGTTTTACGTGCTATACTTCCCATGTACCTATGTACGAGAAACCGAGTGAGTCGGAAGTGGTCGAGTGAGGGGCCAGATAAGGGAGGCGTTTCGACTTTTTTTCAGGAAATGAGCCGCGCGAGAACTCGCGCACTGATTTTATAGCCTGTTAAGGGATTTGCCGATCGATAGATGATTGCTTAATCTTCGAGGTGGTCGGCTTGATTTCCTGCGTGGAAAAAATTTCATTGGAAAACTGTGGGAATTAAAAATTATTATTCCTCGTGATATTATTTTGTGAAAAAGATGAAGAGTCGCACGTCATCGAACGGAAGCCGAGGCAGATCTGACGCAAAGTGCTTCGCGATATTGTGCCACTTGGATGAGAGAAAAGGGCAAAAGAATACAAGAGAATACTCGAGAGCGCAATCGACTATTTATCTCTCGAATCCTTTGTCCCACGGTCCTTTTCGCACAGCCCGACCCACTGTCCTTTGGAGATAAGATAAAAGACTCGGAGTTGCGTCAAGAAGACACGTAATGCACGTGTACTTACTTTTGAAAATCTCATGCGGACAGATATGGATTTTACGCAATCGCTCCTGCTTCAAGTATACAGTTTCAAATATGAATAACAGAAATTACATATGACGTTTACAAGAAAAAAAGACTCGCGTAAATGGCCCCTAAAATTCTAAATGCCCGCTGGTAAAAAATTAATGCGCCCTGGTGTCCTCCTGCTTTTCCGGTTGACGATGTCGTAGCACATGCAAAAGATTGTTTCTCTCTCTCTCTCTCTCCCTCGCCGCGCAAACATCCTAACACAAAGGTGTGAGGAAGAACGAAGGCACTCAGACGATCGTCCCCAGGCGATCCCCACCGGAATCTCGTCGAGGAGAGAGCAGTTCGTGTTCTCGCTTTTACGAGGGATGCGCCAGCGGGGATGAGGAGTAGATTTTTTCCATCTTTATTTCATATGGTAAAAGACTTTGAGTGTATATTATTAATAAGTTGAAGTTGTAGGTTAAAACAGTGTGTAATGCTCTATTTAACGATTATATCGAAAAACTCGATTCTCCATTCTCGAAGAACGATCCGGTGTTTTGGAGTGCGCGCGACACTTTTACAAGTGTTTCCAGGAACGATGAAATATTTTCCAATTTCACGACCGCCAGCGCATGTGTGGAAAAAGGCAGGAGGTTTTCTTTATTAAATGGCTCTTGTTTACTTGCTCCACTTGCTGCTTGAACTTAATTACAGCATCGATCCGCAGCACAATTAAAAATTTAATTATTAAAATTTAATTAAAGACCCTACTACAGTCTAGCAGTTTTACCGAAACAATTCTAATTACGAAAAATATTAAAATTTGTCTACTACTTAATCTTGCTGCGAATATTACGAGAATTCGCGCTCGGCTGCACGTATAATTTATTCCTTTGCAAAACATTTTTCTGTACAGAACGACCGATCCCTCATCGAGCAAATCTTTATTGACTAACATTCTATACGTCCTGTTGCTCGTTCGCAGTAATTAGCTATCCAGCAAGAAAATCTGACATAGCTGCCATGATGAAATAAAAAGTCATCTAATGAGTATCACCGGAGAATTCCTTCTAACGGACGATACACCGCGACGGGCGCGTTGCAGGAAATCATCTCGGATTCTAAAGCGTCCGAGGCAGTTTAAAAAGCAGACGCGCGGTATTTTTCTTTCTTCGGCGCGCCCCTGCGTATTCTATTTCCTCGATGGCTGTAACGAACTCGCATCGATCGAGCATTTAGAATGCCTGGGAATCCGTTTGTTATTATATCATTTCTCTATTGGATTATGACTATACGTGAGGCCTTGCAACGTTGCTAAAAACTCGAGTACATTCTGTAACATCGATTAATTTTTTTCTCTCTCTCTCTCGCTACGTGTGTATCGAGGAATTTTACGATAGGGAAGCAACGTTCTTTTCTTTTCGTTTTTCCAGAGCCTTTATTCTTTAGCCTAGTTCTGGTCGCTTTTTTCTTCGATTCCTCGAGACTCGTTGCGCTGAGATTTTATTTCCCCATTTTTTACGGCTCTCGGAACTTTCCACACACACGACAAACTTCCCGAATTCGCTTCCGACTACTCTCGAGATGATAAGAAAAACGTCGTCCAGGACGACGAACTTTTTTTAAACTCGTGCTAAAATTATCTATACTTTGCCTTCACGGCATTAAGTAAATATACGTATATATATCTGTGAATTCTACAGAAAACGTATAGCCCAATATTTACACCTGATAACCAACGACTCCTCTCGAACGCCGCCGCATCATCGTCCTCCCTTTTTTTGCGCCCTTTCCATTCCATGGTATGTTTACCCTGACTCTCCAGCTCATCTATCTATCAGCGAGCACCGGCGGCGCGTTATTTGTATTCGTTTACTCGCCGCGGCCAAGCTTTTTTCTCCTCTCGGCGAAGGGATATACACAGGGAGCCAGTCCCGAGGGCGAGATCGATCGATTTTTCGCGTGTCACCGCTGCTTTTTTTTCTACGAGAGAGCTCTCTCGGCTCTCTGTTTGAGCCGCTTGTAATTGAATTTCCATCTTGGATCAAATTTCGAATCACAACTCGATACGCTGTGTGTGAACGACTTTTGCCTTCTTTGGTTATTTTTGTCGAACACGCCCGGTGCTGGATTTTTTCAGCTATATGTAGTGTTATTTTGAAAACTGTATTTTTTGAGCACGTCGTTTCTGCCGAAGGTTTGCGTTATATGAAAGATTGATTTTTTTCCCCATCAAAATTTGATTGGTTGGCACAATATTTACTTTCAGCTAACCATGGATGAGGCTTTGCACTGAAACTTTTATTCGAACAGGGCAAATATTATGAAAGTGTATTAAATATAGCTAATAAACTTTTTTTGAAAAAGCATTGTTGACTTATCCAGTATTTTTTTTTTTTTAATACTCCCACATTTTATACTGTCTTTGAGCAAATATATAAATCAACAATTTTTTCGCCACTTTCTCAGATTTATCCTCGACTTTAATTTAAGTCCTTTTTTATTATTTGCTGGAGACGGCGGATTAGCTGCGAACGACTCGCCTGTAAACATTTAATACTGTTCGATGTCGGATAAGAACGTCCATTAAGTAGAAATCTGTTTCCAGAAGTTCTTATCGGCTTCCACGAACGCATACGTCTCGTACTTTGCACTTGTTATCCTTTTTTCGCAGGATTACGCCTGGTGTAGTATGCGTTTAATGCGACATTTCATCGTCAGATATCTCTGCTGCTCTATTTTCCACTCAGCGTTTGCTAATAATAATACCAAAACTCGAGAGTAATTGAATTCAACGACAATATATTTGATAAACCATGACCGCAAGACGAATTAGAAGAAAGTAATCCGTGTATATAAAGCGTCTCGGGACGTAAACAAATCACAGCAGCGGAGTTGATTAGCGCCTCGAGGCAGAAACTCTCTCGAATATCACCGCGTGAGTGGAGAGCATCTGCTGCAAAAGTAGCCAGCTCTCGTTCTCCCGCGCAGCAGCACGTTTGAGACGCTTCATGCATCCCTTGACGCGCAAATGCTCTCCCGGGAAGTTTGCCCCTCGTATACATACCTGTACACGTATCACTCCTAGGGGCCGAGATGAAATTTGACTCGCCCTCCTGCCTTCTCTCCTACCGTCGTTATGTACTCGAGAAGGTAAACTCACCCGAGATCCCAGACACGCTACTGCTACTGCTGCTGCTGTTGCTGTTATACGTGTACGTGAGAGCTGCTGAAGCTAAATGACCTTAACTTGCAGATATACGTATATAGGACAGTCCAGATGCCTTTATTACCTGGAAAATGATGTTTGCAATTGAGTGTATCAATAGTTTTTTCATTCAAAACAAAGTCTAATCCTTGCTTGATGGAGGGATACAACTATTGCCAAAATCACCGGCATATATACCTGAACCAAAACGCTCGAGTGCAATGCCCCGTATAGCCATAACAGTACCCACACCCCGCGTCCATTCAGAGCCACGCAACAACTGTTGCCGTTGTTGTTGTGTTCTCCACAGAAACTTGGACCATTCATTCCCCTCTATATACCCGAGATTACTCCGTTATACCTCCTCCCACAAAGCCACACATACACTTGTCCGCAGCGAAACTATAGCCTCCGGCGTTTGCCAATCAGTTGAGTAATATTCCTTCAGGGATCCGTGAGTCTATAGTCAGCTACACCCTTATACCGTACGCGTCTAATTTCTCTTACTCCATAACCACGATGCTTCTAGACCTGTGGCATCCAAATGACTGGTTTAAGAGAACTGGTCAACCATTTCGGTAGCATCTCAATTTATAATACAGGCTAGATTGGCATCGTTGTGCTCCGGTCGTTGAAAAATCCGTGAAATCAAGACTGTTTGATCTGGTTATTCAAATTCGACGTCCGCGCGGGAGAAAGTCGTCATTTACTCTACTTTCTTGTGCTGGCATTTCTGATGATCCTCTACATCAGCGTTCACCTGTTCAACCACAGCGATATAAATACGAACTGGCACTCGTAGGTGGCTCGTTATTTTCAAAGCTTCCTACGTATAAATGCTTGGCCTCGATTCCGGCATCATTACCTACTAGAAGGCAAAATCGCTGGATAGTAAAGTTTCTCAAGTATAATCAGGATCTACATAATTTATAAAGCGAGATTTTCGTATATTTATGCGCGTAACGTGAAAATTGCCTCTCGCGATCGAAGCGCTCAGTTGCATAAGCCGCAGGGAATGTGTCAGCATCGAATTCAAAAATTAAGAACGCGAGCTATGCGTCGCATGCGATATCATTTGAATAACCCATTACCGCAAATTACGGCACCGACTAAACCGTATAGTATACGCTCTTTCTCGAGATATGTCGTAACCGCGAATGTCTCTCTCTCCACGCAAATTCCAGCCAAGTGTAACCCAATAATAATCAAATGTTTTGCTCTGCTTTCAGGTAAGAGACGCTTTTTAAATACCTCGTCGTCGTCGCGCGGAGGAAAACCGGTTGCCCGAGCGGTGACATTCTCAGTGCCGATCAGAGGTAATGAAAATGAGACTTGGTGTTGAACTTTTTAGACTATATATACTGTACTGCTATATCGTCCCCTGCCCACGTGATTTATAATATATATTTTTTTTCCTTTCACCATCCAGCGTTTTAATTGTGCGTGTGACGAGCGATTAACCTCGCGGCATCGAAATTCAATAAACAGTAGGAATAGAGAGGACAACGGCTGCTTCCAGACGTATACGGCCTCGCCTTTGTCCTCTCTCTGGTTTGTTTCAGCTCTGCGGGGTGTCGTGTTCATGCTGATTCGAATTGGCTCGGCTGCAAAAACGGCTGCGAGGATTGGCAATGTTAGCGGTTAATAAGGTTCGTTGCTTCCAGAGCGGAGAAACGACTTCTTTTGTCGTAGTCGCGCTATTGCGTTATAGCTACCAGATTTACTACTTGTTCGCGTCGTGTAGTCGAGCGTGATGTGTTTATGGGTTGATAAAATGATTTTTTTCTAATCAAAACGAAGCGAAGGTATATTACGTATATATCTACTCGACCGGCTCCAGCGACTTTTGATTTACTTCCGGCTTTGCTAGTTCGAGATCTCTTTCTCCTTATATATACTTTTACTTCTCAAGAGAGCAGGGGTTATTGCGGAAACTTTTCGGGCTGAGGATTTTCAAGTTTTCGATGATTTTTACGTCTGCCGCGGTTTAGGAGGATCTTAAACTGACGTGCATGCAGCGGATTTTTTGTTTCCTTTTGTCGTCTCCGCTGCCCATCCAAATATTCATGCATACACCGATAATCTCACAGTATACAGTACGCATATAGAGGATAGTTCATTCAAACCCCATGAGCTCTCGCACGTCGCGTCATTCATCGGCCGAAACCAGCTGCGCGCGCGCGTGCCACCAGCTTTTCTCCCTTCTATTTTCATTTCTACTATACGTCGCCGCGCACACCAGCTTTTTTTTTCATCCCCGAGAGTCCGACGAAGTGGCGGACGCCAATGAATACAGAATGAAATGAATACGAAATGAGGGGATTTGGCCAACTTTCGCCGCGTTGTTTTTCGGCGATGTTTGCTCTATGACTGTGTATATGTTATATTTGCTACTTGTGTACACGGATATGGAGGAAGAATCATCGCTAGGGTTATTATTTGAGTGCGGCGCTTGGAAAAACATTAGGGGGAGTTTTTTTTCACTGGGTTATTGTGTTGATCAAGGTCCAATTTCGCTTATTTTTGATATTTCAGCAGTCTCTCAGCACATATTTTTCACGTAGAACGTGTACATTCGAAATACCTACCCCCAACTACATGCAAATGCAAAATCAGCATTAGCATGTAGTTACGCAGAAAAGGACGAACGGAAGCACACAATAAAACAGCCGGCGTATACGCACGAAGTAAAGAACGTAAACATCCAGAAACAGCAGTAGCGCATAGTATACGCGCACTTACTGCAGTCGCATCGGGCGCACTTAGAAGGACATTTTCACTTTGCCATGTAAATTCGCATTTTCTAATTCTACGCGAGAAGCTTCCGGCCTGTTGTGTACACTCAATGATCCTGTATATATATATACCTAAGAAGGATTTACACGCGACGGCTATTGGCCGGAGAGTCGTGGGCGTGAATTCCTCTCTCTCCCTTGCATTATCCGGTGATTTCGATTTATGACCAATGTTATCGTGCGTCCGGACGTCGCTACAACCTAATTCGGATTACACTTGTAGATTATAGAGGCTGACCCGCAATGAAAGCCGAGCGTATTATACACACAAGGCCACTTTTGCATCTTTACGCTGATGCCGGGGCTTTAGAGAGCTGTAAACGCGAGTTTATTCCGCCGCTCTCACTAGCTCGCTCGCTTTTATTAGGGGCTTTTTAGTCTTTTTATTATCCGCGCGCGCGCGCGCGGGCGAGAAACTTTGCTCGGCGTGATATTGTTGGAACCGCGCGTTTTGTGCAGATATTCCGTTGGGAAAGTTCCTTCGCTGCAGGATTGAATTTTCACGCGATCGTTATTACGTAAAGTTTGTTTGTTTATGCAAGATTTTTAGAAAATTAATTAACAGTACTTCGACCAAACGGCAGTGGCGGTTACACTTTCATTTTCTAAACAATTATGATTCTAATATCGCGCGCTAGCTAATTCGGATTACACTTGCAGATTAGCGCCTGGTAATGAAACGGTTCCACTTTTCGCTCGACTGGAGTCAAGCTGGTTTTCCATGTTGTAAAACTCGCTGCCCACACGAGCTTGTTGCTTTTTTTTTCTCTCTCTCTCTCATTCCACCGCGCTGTTGCTAACAACGTGGCGTTATTTCATTGCCGGCCTAACGAGGAAACCAGCGCGTATGTTTACACGGATCAGTCGTCGTAATAATTTACCCTGAGAGCGAGAGCGTTATTTGATTTAAAAGAAAAAAAAAGAGAAAGAGAGCGAAACAGCTTTATCGCGTATTTTTCCGATATTGTCGAGTAGAGATTCCGTGGAATATCGGACGTCGATGTTCGCGAGGCAAAAAGCAAGAGGTGTGAGAAGAATAGGGGGATATAGAAGAGAGCGATGGCCGAGCAAATGACGCGTATGCTCTTGACGGCGTTTTTCGAGGGGGATGAAGGATTGCGCTTCTTTTTCCTGTATATATGGAAAGACGGGAATTCATATGTATACGGCTTCCCTAATTCTTCAGAAGGGCTTCGATATATATTGAAGGAACACTTTTTTTCCGTAAGAAATTTTTCTCGTCTCTCGCAAAATTGATCTGGTACAGTGTCTACAGGCGATGATTGATCAAATCGTATATACAGAAATAGAAGCTTGTTTCGCAGATCGAAAAAGCGATTCTTTTTCACTTGGTATAGAAAATTACGCATGTGTGCGTGTCTTTCACGGATGAGCAGTTCGCTCGCGCTGTGTGGAAGCCCTGCGGGTTGCTGAAAAACGAGCGTCTCATGATTTATGTTCGGTCCCGCTGGCTTTTACCGCTGTCCGCTCGTCTCGTCTTTTTTTTCCAGGGCGGGGGCGAAAGTTTTCGCACTAGAAGCGAGTGTTTTCCGCGTGAAATTTCGAAGAAACGGCGAGCTTTAGTCTGTAGAGTGAAAAATTTCACAGTCGGGTTTTTCCTCCCATGGATATATATAGAATTTCTCAGTGACACGGCATTCGTACAATAAATCTTGCATTAAAAGGCTCAGTAGTATCAGACAGATACGCCCAGACGAATGATGGATTTTCAATGCAACAGACGATTCAATTTTAAAACCAACAGTCATCAACCAAAAAAAATATTAGTTCAGCTACCAAAAAAAAAAAATCAGTGTCACGCTGACTGTCCTCGCTGCCGCGTAAAGCTGCGGTAATAAAGAGAGCTGCAGCGAGTCGCGTGTAGGTATATATATACGAAGGCTTATCGACTCGTTTCAGTCGGAAGATGAAGCGGGCGTACACCGAGCCACACCAAGAAACTCGCTTCCTCTCTCTGTCGCTCTCTCGCCGTGGGCAATTGATGACTCGGCCGACCCACTTTCGACGCGCGGCCCAGATGCGAGGGCGTCCGCGTTTGATCCGCTCGTTCTCTCTCTCTCTCCTCTCCGCCCCTTCCTCACTTTCTCTTCTCTCTTCTCTCTAGCAGCCGCAGATGCGGGATTGTTTCGGACTCCAGAGATGCATGGCTCGCGATACGTTAGCTTTATCGAGAGAATTACGCTGATTTATATCGCGGCCAGAGCTAAAAGTCGATGCAGCCGCGAGCGGGAAATTTATCGGCGTTGTGCTCTCGGGACTTGTGCTTTTCTTTTTTCATTTCGAGGGCATCTATGAATAATATCGACGATGATGAGCAAGTTTTTCTTTGCCGCC
The DNA here is from genome assembly GCA_900474305.1 of Cecidostiba fungosa. Classification (NCBI taxonomy): domain Eukaryota; kingdom Metazoa; phylum Arthropoda; class Insecta; order Hymenoptera; family Pteromalidae; genus Cecidostiba; species Cecidostiba fungosa. The sequence goes on along the minus strand of UCOJ01000257.1, from coordinate 117,587 downwards.
ACTGTTGCTGCTGCTGCCGGTTGGGTCGGGTTACTTTTTCTGGCTGCGTTTCTCGGAGGTAAAGGCAGCTTTTATCTCTGGCCGAGACTCGAAATGATTTAGCTGTTGTATATGAATGAGAGAATGGGATCGGATGGCGTGTCAACAATCCCACCTTCGTTATTTTTTTTTTTACCAAGAAAACGCCGCAGCAGGTGTTGCCTGGCAAAAAATCAATTTTAATCTCGAGTCATTCCCACTCGTCGAGAGATTGATTTAGCGGAGAAAGCGAATGGCCGATAAATCAGGTTTATCTGTGTTGGCATTATACTCAGTACAGAGAAGAAAAATCTCGTCGACCATCGTATAATTCAATTTCCGTCGAAAAATAAGCACAACAACCACGAAAAAACACCGTAATTACACGCTCGCCGGCTAATCACAAGCCTCTCGTCCTCAAAACAAACCTATATCATCAAACATCAGAGAGCGCTCCGCGCGCGATAACAATCGAAAGCGCCGCTGCCGAAAGCCGGCGCTGCTGCATCTAGCAGACGAAATAAACATTCGCGCGCGCGGTGCGCTATCCGAGCTATCTCTCGCGTCTCGCCACCCCCACCCCTTTAGCCGCGCGACGCGTCAGCGGAAGGAAAGTCTCGCGTATTTGGAGTACGATGTCGAGCCGCCGCCGCTGATGCCGCGAGGAGAAACGCGCGCGCGGAGAAGTGTGGTGGGGAGAGCGCGTGAGAGAGAGAGCGGGGATCACAGTGGGGGGTAGAGCGCCTTGCGGTATAGTGGGGGGAGCGTCGGCGGCTCACGCGCAGCAGACAGGCGGTGCGCCAGTGTCGCTCCGGCCGCTGGCACGTCTGGTCGCTGCTGCAACACAGCCAGTGTCCAGAGAGTGAGAGAGAAAGAGCGATCTGTCTGTCTGTTTTTCTTTTCTGCTAGAAAGTATAACATCGCGGACTCGCGCGGATAGGTTGTCGTTCTCTGTCCGAGTGTCGTCGCGTGGCTCGTCTCTCACCCGTCTCTCGAGGAGAGATGGGCTAAGGCAGAGTTGTTTATTTAGTGAGCGAGTGTCCCGATTGTGTGATGTGACACGGAGTTGTTTGTTCCACGGAGCGAAGAAGTAGCCCGAGCAGCTACAAGCCGCGGAGCTTGCGGGTGAAGCTCGAAGTGAAGCTGCAGCAGCAGGAGGCCGTGCAGCCTAAGATGAGCCCGGCCTCTCAGGGAGCCCTGGAGGTGGAGCGCTACATCGGCAGCTGCCTCATCTCCTCCACCGGCAGAGCCTCCTCGGGCCTCCAGAAGCCTCTGCTCGCTTCGTCCGGCTGTCGCAAGCAGGACCTGCAGCAGCAGCAGCAACAGAGTCAGCAACTTCGAAACTCGAAGCAGCAATGTCAGCAGAGTCAATTCGGAGCGGTGGGCACCTGGGCGGGCGGCGCGCCGCTGATATCCATGGCCTCGAACCCGCGGCGCAATCAGCGCTCGCCCCCGGGTCAGCAGCAGCAGCAGCAACAGCTTAACGACCAGCGAGTGCCGCTCGCGAGGCTGGCCGTGCACACGCAGGGAGCGCCGCTGATACTGTCCACCGGCCGCTTCCACAACGGCGGCAACGCTCGCTCCAAGGTCCACAACGGCGCTGCCGCGGTCGCCAACTGCGTGGCCGGTCTGACGGTCGGCAACGCCAGCAACATATCGACGAACCTGGCCAGGTGTCACCCGCCGCAGAGGCTCAACAAAGCTGCCGGCACGATGTCGGCCAACGAGCAGAAGAAACCACAGCCGCAGTCGGCGAGCGTCAAGGACGCGGGGAGCAAGGAGGCGACGACGACCAACATCGACTCGCTGAGCATCGCCAGCGACGAGAGCTCCGGATCCAACAACTCGGAGAACAGCCTGCCGCGCATCATCAAGCCCCGCAAGCGGAGAAAGAAGGACCGCAAACCACCGCCGGTGGTCAGCAGCGGTACCGCTGTGGTCGGCAGCGGCGCTGCGACTACCGTTGCTTCCAACCCTGCGAGCGACGTCAAAACTGCGGACGAGGGACTGCAGCAGACCCCGTCGATGTCCTGCAACAACGCCGCCTCCATCGAGCAGCAGATGAAAGCCTATCAGGCCTACGACGGCGGCGCGCGCTACGTCAACGGCGACGGCTACTACAAAGGCCAGCGGAGGCCGCCGATCAACAGTAATAGTAACAATAGTAATAACAGCGGCGCGAGAGATAACGGCTACGGGCGAGTCAACAACTCGTCGGCGAACTCGACGCCCTCGAACAACAGTGTCAACGCTCAGAGTCAAGAGGTCGTCGACACGAGGCAGCGTGGCAGCAGTAACAACTACGCGCAGCAGCAGCACCGACACGTGCAGGTGAAAGTGCTCGACGACAACCGGAACGTCATCCTGCCAGTTCCGGTCTGTCAGGCGAAAGCCGGCTATCTGAGGCACAATCATCACAACAACAACGGCAACGCGCGCTTCCTGCACGACTACAACGAGCCGGTTACGTTGGCCTGCCACCAGGAGCACAGTCCCCCCAACAACGGCCCGATCGACGAGTGCTTGCATCAGCAGCAGCAGCAGCAGCAACAGCAGGCGCAGCAGTGCCGCTACTGCGACCCGGCCACCCTCATCTGGGACGTCAGCGAGCAGAACGGTTTCTCCTACCTGGGCCACCAGTCCTCGGACTTCCACCACCACCACCATCACCACCACCGCTACTCGCAGCTGCCGGCCGCCGTCTTCCTGACCCGACCGTTCATCTGCCAGGAAGGCCACCACGTGTTCGACGTCGCCGACAACCCCTGCCAGCTGAGACTCAGGCCGGCCGAGGGTCTGCGCCGCAGCTGGAGCGATCCCAGCAGCTACTTCAGCAACGGCGAGATGGGCAGCAACGAGCTCCTGCCGAACCGCGACGTCGGCGTGATCGGCGACCGGGGCCAGTCCGGCATCGAGTCCGCTCTGAAGGGCAGCTGGCGCGGCGACGCCTCGGCCGCGACGCCCTCGAGCCAGAACTCGAGCCTCCAGTCGTCCTCCTCGCCGCTGAGCAGCGGACCCGGTAGCCCCGGGCTACAGGGCCCGCTAGAGGTCAGCACCGAGATCGTGACCTCGCCGAACGGCCACCGCGACCTCGAGATCAAGTTCTACTCGTCGTCGCCGACGACGAGCTCCTACGACTGCAGCTCCGACGAGCTCAAGACCTTCGCCTTCCCCGACGACGAGGAGCTCAGCGACGACATCTGGAGCTACCACGAGTCCAAGCTCCAGCAGGACTTTCGCACGCTCCTGCAGGCCGAGGAGTGATGCTACTGCTACTGCTGCCACCATCACCACTACTACTACTACTGCTGCTCCTGTCCTACCGTGCAGTTCGCGAGTGTCACACGACTATGCTAAAGTGTGTTTGTTTTCTTTTTCTGTGACTGATGAACCAAGACAGTAACCAGCGCACTCGAGTTATATCTATATCTATATAAAAAGCGCGCGAGCGGAGCGACGAGAGATGGCCGAGACACGCAACACACAATCGATGATATTTCTTCTTTTTTTCTCCCTACTCTCTCTCTCGTCTAATACCGGCGCGATTTTCTCGCTGCTCCGCAAACGCGCGCTATATAGCACAGGTCGATATATATACATATAAGCAGAAGCTATATAGCGCAGGAAAACGTAGTTTCCGATTTCGCTAAGTCACGAACGTCCGTTTGCCGTCGAAATACAAATCGCGGAAGGTGATGACACACTCACACACGCTTCAGCCAATATTGGACTAAGAATATAATATAGATACACACACACACACACAGGCAGACACACATGGCAGACAGACACACGGAGATCGACGGCAAACCGACGTCGCCTCGCGATTTCGAGTTTCCCCGGCGCGCGAGGAAACCGGTCGCCGCGCGTACGATGTATGATGTATGTACACAAGACACACAAGACACACGATAAATATAAATATATGTTATTATTATGCTAATTATTAAAATTAACATTATTGTCGACGACTCGAGAGGGTTGGCAATCATCCCTACTCGAGGACGAGCACTCGATTCCACTTGCGTTCCTTGAACTGTGAATTGCGGCCTGAGAGCAGAGATGTCGCGAAATTTTTCCGAAAGAGCGAAAGAGAGAAACGATAATAATAATCGGTCGACGATCGTCGAGGAGAAAAAAAATCGGCTCTAATTACACTCGTAAAATAACAACGACTGCACAGCTCTTTCTCTCGCGTTTCTCTCGGCTCGCTCGCCGAGGGAAATCGCCGAATACGTAGCTATAGATATATACAGAGAGGCATAGCTGGCGCATACCTATACGAGACGGACAGAGAAAGAGCTAATATTTCCTTTTCCACGAGTACGCCGGCGGCGGCCTGTTTTTGCGCTCGAATTTCGTCGCACACCGTATAGTGGTAGAGACTTTCTCTTCCGGCCTGAGTTTTCTGATTGCACCGACGCTTCTACACAATTATCTATATATATATATAAAGAGAGAGAGAGAGGAACGATTCCATTGTCTCGAGAATATATTATGTATCGCATCGCGTGACACGAAATTCGTTTGAAATTTTTGACACAACTCTAACGAAATTGTTTTCGCGTTAACGGATTACAAAGAAAAAAATCGAGTTTCGCAAAAGCGCATAACAGATTCGATATAGAGAGAGAGTCAGCACGCGTGACTGGAGCGATTCGATTCGCGGCTGAACGGCACGTTTTCTCGTGCAATCGGCGCCGATCGATTAAGCGACGTTTAGGATTAAAAGCGACGATTGCGAAAGCGTAGTATATATATACGTACATAACGAGAGCTCCTTTTTCTTCTTTCCGTCAGTTATTGCGAGTATACAGTCTGCACATACTACGCGGCCTACTGTTGCGCGGAAATTCGGAATCGCGATAACGTGTATATGTCTGCGCGTGTGTGTGTGTGTGTGTAGGAAACGCGAGAAGTGGGTTAGAGCGCTATAGGGGAGAAATGAGAAATTCAGTGTATGTGTGTGTGATTTTATTGCGCTCGCGATCGTTGCGGTTTTATGTATACTTACTTTGGAAGCGGCGCGAAAGAGAAGGGAAATTGTGTATAGCCGGGGCCTCATTTGCCCGCTCGCGAATAACGATGAATTGATGTATGGTAATTCGAACCGTCGACTCTCCGGGATTTATTCCGTCGGTGTTACATGCATATCCTTTTTTGACATTTTTTAAAAATTTTACTTCTTTTATTTCAAAATATTGTTCCTTGTAAATTTTGTTTTCATGTCGTATACGTATATATAAAAATACACGCGCATCGTAAAAACTCTGAAAATCGTGAAAAAGAATCAATTTGTTCAAATTCTTGGTGTTCGGGTCAAGGTGACGATTCGTCTCAACTGTCATTCCGCGAACATTCGAGAACGACGATGAAGCGATCGCCGTACACCGCGATAGCGCGTTATCGATTACACGTGTACGAGCATTAATTATTCCCGTTCGCTCTTCGTTTATACACCTATACGGACACATACACACACACATACGAGTGCACTATTCTCCCTCGAGCGACGATTTCGAGGCCGGATATCGGGGAGGAACTGTGATATCGATGGGTCAACGTGCTATGGTATATTGTTCTCTCTTTCTCTCTTACAACTTGCACGACACGACTGTGTATAGATATATATCGAACGACTTTTGTCGAGAATAAAAAAAAACGCGGCTTAATTTATTTATTGTAATAACACTCTACTGTGTATCGAATCATCCCCGCCGACTACTCTGTATAACGTACGCAGATGCGAGATGAAGAAAGGAAATTTTCAAAGCCGGCGCGCTTCGAGCAAAAGTGAAAGTCCGCGGGAACTTTTTCGATCGAGCCGATGATATACATATACATATAATATACAGCGCGGATTTTCACTTTTCGCAGCACTATTATGCACGAACATATTGTGTAAGAGCGATTTTAGTCAAATATGTAATGATAATGATAACAATAACGCGCGAAAAACGCTCGTCTCGTGTGAAACACTGATATTTATTCGCGCGAGCTGATCTCGGGAAAAAAAGAAACTTAATTTATTCGAGCGAGACGAGCTTTTCTTCGTCTTCTCTCTCGCGACGTGTGTATAATTATGTAATCGGCGAGAGAGGAAAAATGCGACGTATTATAGTGGACCGCGATCGAATTATCGAGCGCGCACTTCGATCGTGGCCCCGACGAAGCTTCGAGGTCTCTCTGTTTTATTTATCGTTGTTCTTCCTCTCTCGCGAAATACCCCCTCCCTAATACCCTTCGATTTCGTGATTATTATGTACATTGCTAGTGCGTGCGATGCGTCGACACGCTCTGCTCTCGACCGGTATGATGATGATGATGATAATGATGATGATGAGTGAAGTGAACTATGAAAATAAAGCGTACTGTTTGTAAATGCAATCTCTGTCTCTTTTTACTCGTCCCTTTCCCCGTGTATCCCATCATCACATATAGTTATAGTAATTGCTAAGCACATAATAAATCGTTTTGTTTATTTAAAAAAAAATAAAAGAAGAATTTACTCACACCTCCTTGGAAACATCAGATGGAAGCAACGAACCTCGAGTAACCCTCGGAATCGATAATCCCCGTCGCCGCCAAGAAGCAGACTGGGGGGACACGATCGTCAGCCAACTGTGTGCTCCACAGCTTTTCAGAAGTCGCTTCGACTCCGGAATATGAATCTCCACTCGCTCAAGGTTATACTCGCTGGAGGAAGTCGATCGACATTCCTTCAAGTCTTTGATCTCTCCTCTCTTTCTCTCTGTGTGTAATGAAAACGTTGAGATTTCTCTCTTTTCAAGACTTTCGGCGCGCACATTTAAAATTGCGTTCGAGATTAGAAATTCAGCAGTCAAAACCACGCGATTCGGCAATTTCCATTTCACTTGATAGAGCGGGGCTGTAATGAAAAGCTAACGGAAAGTCGTACTGCAGCGGTCTCTTATTTTCTCGCTCTCGTCTACTTAAAGTCCTTTAATCCGGAGTGGCTATAGTTGATCATCATCGGTTGCTTTGGTCGATTCGTCTGAATAGTCGCTCGACACGCACGCGAGAGCCTTCTGTATTGGCAGAGTGGAAGAAAAAAAGATAATTGCGGTAGAGACGAGATATTGCGTAGTTGTTCGTTTTTGCGACTTCTTTTTTACGTCGGAACGTACTCTTTGTTAATTGAAAAGGATAAGATCTCCGCGCGTTTTCGTTGATTAATTTCCTTCTCTCCTTTTTTTTCATCGCCGCCGGTTCAAGAGTCTCAAACAATTATCAGCGATTAATCACACGGCGTATCGATTCTTCTTTCAACTATCCGCAGAAGGGAAAAAAACTCGCCAAAGCCATTATATATCGTCGATGTATACGCGGAATGAATTTCCCTGTCTCCGTGTGTCATAGGTCACATCACACACACAGTGACATTGGCAATAAATCTTCATCCGCGAGTCCTCGAAATATCGGAACTGCACAAAGAGGATCTCTCTCTCTCTCTCTCTCTCTCTCTCGGAGCGCGCAATTTCACTCGTATAATACTCTCTCGAAAAAGTAGCGCGCGAGCCTCTCTCTCTCTCTACTTTTCGCGCGTAGCGGCATAAATTTCGCGCGCGCGAGCGAGAGAGAGTCTATAATACAGCTCTGAGCGGTGCTAAGAAGGGCCGCCGCCGCCGCCGCGATCGGCTCACTCGGTTTTGTGCCGCGTAACGGAACAATGTCATTACCGCTGACGTCAGAAAGAGCCGTCGTTCAATTATTATTATCTCTTATCTAGCGGCACTTTCAGCCTTCTGCTGCTGCTGCTGCTGCTGAAAGAGAAGGCAGCAGCAGCAAGCGAGCCTCCCCGGATGAGACGGACGGACACGAGGGGCGGCTTAATCGACGTGACCCGGTCTCTCTTGAGCCTCTCTCTATATGTATATATATACTCTCGGGCACAAGTGCCAGCGGATCCAAAGAGGTGACGGATACTCTCTCTCTGTATATAACGTGAGCATCACAGCTATATAATAGCCGACAGATGCATCGGCTCTGCTGGGATGCTTTTATTATTCCGAGCCGACGGGGCCGGATTGGAATTTTTAGTGGGACGATCGCTGGGATTGATTATTATTTTTTATATAGAGAAGCCGTGTATATGACCGCTGTTGCAACCGATTGATTGCTTTGAATTGAAACGTCCGAGTGTTTATGTTTCGATATATCTTTGGCCGTTCTGCTTCGGTGATTTTCATATAGCTGATGTATAGTAGTCGCGTTAATTCAGGTCAGAAATGGCAATCAAAACTTTCGCTCGAGATCCTTGCTTACAAGTCTGGACGAAAAGACGAGGAAATTCGTTCAGCGAGAGCGATAAGAAAAAAAGGATTCGAAATTGCGGTTATCGCCGCCAAGCGCAACTTTCAGCGAAATGAACGTGTAATCGAAGATCGCGTATTTTTCTTATAAAACCGACGAAGAGAAGAAAATCAAATCCGCTCGACTTTCAAGCTTATACATGTGAACGTAAATTCGATATAAAGTACCTACAATGGATTTGGTATATTCTATATGTTCAAACGAAAGCTGCACACACTCTCGCAATCTTGAAAGCTCGCGAAATTTATAAGAAGTGCGCAAAGAGGTATTTCTCTCCCGGAGAAAATCGCAAGTGCGAAAGCAGCAGGCGTGTCGCTATAGAGTAGAGACACGAGCGGAAACCACTCCTTTTTCCAGATGCACCTTTGCCGTCGTCCCATTCATAATCCCCGGGCCGTGTATATATATACCAACCGCCGCTGCCACACGCGAGCATAGGCGTACACCTCGCACACGGTTAATAGGCTGGAATTAACACGCGCGAGCGCGCGACGCTGATTAATGTTCCGCGAGAGAGAAGTCCTCTATATCGATTCCTCTTTGTCTATTTTTTTTTCCTTCATCGCTGTTTCTCTTTTTTCTTTTTTCTTCACTCGAAATCGGTTCATAGTTGCATAACGATCGAATTGAAAGTTAACGATCTCTTGCGTGCGCGCAGAAAAATATCAAATCTCGAGCTCCGGCGCAGTCGTAAAATTCAGCGCAGCCCATCAGCGTAAATAACCGCGAGCGTCGCAGCAGCCATCATTGATTCAATTAAAAGAGCGAGACAGCAGCAGCAGCAGTGCGACGAACGAGTCGTCGCGCGTATATGGCTATATACTATACTCGGTTGCGGCCTGCCCAACCGGTCTCGCCTTCCTTATTTTCATTGAGCTGCGATGCTGTACTGCTTCTGTGTTTCCTTCTCGTCGTACATACACACACACACACATATACATACATCCGTCAGAGGATACTTCCTTATTTCGGTTCGTTTTTGCCGATTTTTTCGCGCGACGCTCGATCCGCATCGATCTTCGTAAAGCGCGCTTTTTGAAAAACTTCGCGGTGGGTCTTTTTTGCTCTCGTCAATTTCCATTAAATCGCTTGATCTTACAACAGCTTCTTCAGTCTCGCGCGCGCATACCAAACGCTCTTCTCGCAATTAATCCGGCAAACGCCTCCTATGCGCAAAAGTAAAATATACAGAGCTCGCAACAAGTCTCTCTAGGAGAGTTAAAAAAAAAAAAAAAAAGAATCAGCTGCACGTGCGCCGCTAATCGCCGGATGCCGAATCCAGTTTGCCGATCGCCGGCAGCATAATTAAGCGCCGCACGCAGACTCGCTTTTGCTCTGTACTTTCACTGCTGCTACTGCAACGAGCGATGCATATACGCGCGCGTTGTCGTTTTGCCGGTCTATAGACACACTACTGGCTTGGGCTCGCTCTACTCACTCTCGATTTCTGCGCGGCGTTGAGCAGAGGCTTAAATCGTTGTGTAGTACCTTTTTTGTTTGCTTTCTCGGAGCTTCTGATTGATAAGGCTATGCATATAAAGTGCGAATAAATTCTTCTAATCACCGGCTATCAAAGGGTAATTTTCTACACATAAAGTTGTAAAAAAAAAGAAGAAAAATATATGAATCTCGTGTGTGAAACAGAACAGAAGGTATAGGCCGGGAAATTTCCAATATCAAAACAATCGAGTACACGTTTCAGCCGCATCAAATTCTCCTGCCCAGCGAGCCAAACCGCGCGCCAGCAATAAAATACAGAGAGAGAGAGAGAGAGAGGGCGAGACCAGTCGTCGGCAAAAAGCGAAGAGGAATCGCTCTTTCTGGCAGTGTGCAGCCTTTTTCGCCGAGTAGACGCTATGGCAGCTGCCAAGCAGACTACACTCGCATATATCGATCTGCGGCCAACGATTTTCAACGACGCTGCGAAATATGACGGCTCTACTGCTATCTGCTGCGTAATAGTACCGACTTTTCGCTGATAGCCGACGAAATTTATTTCCTTCGCACTGTATATTTATAGTCTCTGTTAATGCGACATTTTTTTTTAGCACAGCACAAATTCGATTTGAAGAAAGAGCAGGTGACCTCATTACTCGCCGCCGTCGTATAATGCGATTATTTGATAGATCGCTAGTGCACAAGTGGATTACAGCCCGTGAATAACACGAGTAATTGATAAACTTTGAGCGACGCACGGAGAAATAGACAGGGACATTTGAACTTTTGCTGCACGCGAGCATTGTTTTCGAGAGCACCGCATATAATCCCGGGCAATTCTTCGTCGGCATCAAAGTCGCATTAAAGGGTGGCGGCGTCGATTTGCCAGCCGAAATCTCAAAGTCATTTCCGGAACGGCTTGAGCAGAGAGAGTAAAGTCGTGCGTTAACCGCACTCCATTAATTCCGTAACGCGAGTTTACATGCTCAAGTTTCCACGATATACGTCGATGTGTGTGCCCTACTACTATACATACACTCTATTGTTACTCTCTCCCACTGCGACTTTGAGAGAATAAAACGGTCTGCGAAATTAAATTGTTCCTCGAGGCGATATCACACCGGCTTTAATCAACTTCGCCACGGCGTATATTCTGCGAATACTCGCTATATACGTTTTATCTCAGTTTCCAGCAAAGGTCCTTCATCTTCGTCAGGTTCTTACGTCATCATTGCTATGCGCGCGCGCGCGCGTCTGAAACTTATTCGTATAACCCAACCGAGCGTGAAATGCGTCGTCCTCTCGCTAACTGGATGGCGATGAGAAATTCGCAATAAGATTTAATTGAATATACCCTTCTTTTCACTCGTCGTCTCGCTCGAAAGGAGAATATAACGACGACTCTATACTCTCCTCTCTCTCTCTCTCTCTCTCGTAACAAGATTTTACAGTTACACGAAATCCATATATTCGACGAGAAAAATCCAATATACAGCAAGCAGCTCCCACGTCCAATTTACAAATCGCTCCCACTTTAAGCAGTGCGAGGCTATAAACAGCAGCCCACGAGAAAGAGAGAGATCATCACGTATCTCTCTCTCTCTTTTCCCCTACTTTAACACACACACACACCGCAACGCTCACAATTGACTCGTCGCTCGCGCTCGCGGGTATAAGAAGATGCCTATCGCGGCATCCTTAGGAATCATTGCACTACGCCGGCGTACAATCGTAAAACGCAGCCGCACGGCCATCAAGATTCGGTCTCGGCGATAGTGCTGCGCGCGCGCGCGCGCGCAGTTCATACCTACGCGCCGAGATATTATGTCTTCTGGGCACTATTGCGCGCCGCGCACACGACTATTGTACAGCCTCTGCTCTGTGGATTACTACTAGTCCGCGTATGTGTTGTGTCTTGGCTTTGTTCACCGTGTGTATATATACATGTAGAGACTGATGCTTTTTCAAACGAGTCTCCGTGCGGTTATATTGACTGCTAAATTGTCCTTAAATTTCGGTAGGATGTTATATTCCAAGCCTGTAATAATACAACGACGACGATGAACCTGTTTTCCGCGCTACTCCGATTTTATTTCCGCGTGTGTAGACGGGTTCTAATCGCGTCGAAGCTGCGACGACGATCCTCAAATGGAGCTGCTGCTGCAGTAGAGCTGCAAAAAAATAAGTCGAGAGAAGGAAGTGTAGGTCGAGTGGATTTACGAGACCGAAAACGCGTGTACCGGGAAGTGAGCTTTGTTTCTTATCCCCGAATCATCGCGAGTTTGCGACATCTGTAGAGTTTTGACGTGATGCCGTGCGTGTACATCCTTACAAGCTTATACTCGGATATACCTATATATGCGGACGGATCGGAGATAAGATTTATTACCGACCTGAGCGGCGACGGACACGTGCGCGTTATGCTCTCGTACTGCACTTGCCGAGAGTTGTATATGAAATTTTTAACAGCTGAGAACTCGGCTCGTCGCGTGTCTTTACCTCTAGACTGAACTCTCTCGTACATATAGTTCGTGTACAAAGGTCGAAAAATTAAAATATCCATAAAACCGCTCATAAATCCTTAGCGATCAGCCATTACCTCTCGCATTACATATATAAAATTTACAAATGCCCCGTAGAGTCAGGCTTGCAACATCTCGCGTTGCTGCAGCCCCAACAATAGAGCAATAAACGCTAACCGCGCCTCCTCTCCAACCTCTCCTCACAAAATTTTTCTCCGCTGTTGTGTGTGTTGCAGGTACGTGTAGACTACACTCCCAGGAATCTCGAATATACACACACGTGTAGACACGAGCACCGGGAGAGATATCGGTGAGTGTGTATATATATACACACACAAAACGACGAGCTCCTCCAAACAATTGGATCTCTCTCGTGAGCGCACGCCGTCTAATTTTAAATACGGGCTTGTCGGAATCAATCTCTGACGCGCGCCCGCGCCATCAGAAGGAAAGAATGCAGTCTTTCTCTCTCTCTCTCTCTCGAGAAGAAGAAGAAGAAGAAGAAGTGGGTTAAAATCGTGCTCCACGGCTCTCTGAAAGCCGGCGGGAAACCCGGTACTTATCTGGCCCTCTACTTTTATCTTGCCTTTCTCGCGCGGCTTTGCGCGCAAGTCGTCGCTTTGAAATTCAGAAAGAGCTGTGGTGAAAAAAAAAATTACGCGTGAATTCATCCGCAGACGTGCGCGCGCGGCTGTTTAAAAATTTACGGGGATGGATATAGTTTACTTTGCTTTATTTTTATTGATTATTGATTTTTTACGGAAACTGGCTGCTACGAGCTTTAATATACGTAATAATAATTAAAAACTTTACGATAATTGCAGATCACGTAATCAAGGCAGTAGGTTCAATACAAAATATCGCAGCTCTTGCAACAAAAATAAAGAACGCGACGCAGTATATATACGAGAGAGAAATCTCACAATTACCCGATACTTCTAATTAAATAAAAGCTACATCGACGCTTGGGCGAATAATAATCACCCCAGTCGAGTTCGATCCGCGCGAAACTTCCTCTCTCGTATTTTCCCTGCAGCAGTAGTAGCTGAACGGGAGAAAAAAAAGAGATGACTTCTCACGACGACCCTTTTCATTAACGAGCACACTAACGAAGCGTTTTGGAGCCGTTGGATTTCGGCGGAGAGTCGTCCGATCGCAGAGAAAATTGGATAAGGCCTGATGCTCTCGAAACGAGCGATATCTCCGTTGTGTTGAATTCAAGCCCTCTGTCAAAAGGGTTGCTTGAAATTTTCGGAGCATTATTTTTGAAAGGTATAACGAACGTCACGGTGTATTTCACGCTGCGCACGACACGTCACTTGTATTTACGCAGGCCGACTCAGCAAACAAAGAGATATATACGTAATAGCCTCCCCAGCATCAGCGTTTCAAGTCAAAATAATTCAAATGTGCCCATCCGAACGAAAATCGCGTAGCAGCAGCAGCGGCCCGCAAACCAAGTTACGCAAGAGTCAGCCCGTGTATACATAAAGCCAGAGAGTCCTGCACACGCCTCTCGTTTTTGAACGAACGAACGAAACCTGCCGACTGCGTTTAATCCCGCGATAACATTGATTAACGCGGAGGGTTAACTCTCCTCTCTCTCTCTCTCTCTCTTCCTCTTTCGGCTTTGTCCTCTCCAATTTTCGCTCGGTTTCACCTGCGCTAAACGAAATCCAGAGCCGTATAGATTAGCGCGTTTTTCGCCTTCGTTCTCGTCTTCTTTTTTTCCCAGTCGCTCCCAATTGAATTCCCCGCGCTACTGCAAACTCCCTCGAATGGAATCCGGCGAAAAAAGGGCAAAACTCCTCTCTCTCTCCCCGCTTTGTTTTCTCGCCGGAATTTCATTCGCCGACTGTGTATAGTATATAGGTTTTTTTACGCCTCGGCTAATCGCGCGCCCAGCCTTCGATTTGTAAATAAGAGAACGATGTGTAAGGGAATCAACTGCCTGCTGAAATTTTGCTTCTGTTTTATTTCGAGTATTTCGATTCGGCTCTGCTGATGTATTCAATAACATCGACTCTCGTTCTCGGATGATTTCCATGATGGGGATAAACGAAGTGTATAATACGCACGAAATAAAAGCCGATTAAACTCGGAGCAAAAAGAGACAATAAGCCAGTACTGCAGCTGAGCGACGGAAGCGATTAATTCTCCGACTTCCCGGGCTTCCGATAATCCACTTGAGGAACTTATCCTCTCGGCGCCCCTTATGTCTCGGAGTCTACGTCTCGTACGTCGCAAAGGACAAATCTGCGCGAAGAAGGAATTTATCGTTCGATCCGAGGAGAAGAACTAATTTCCTTTCTGTACGAAAGGCTAATTATATTAACGACGAAGGAAACACGATGAGTCTCTTGACTGATAATTCGAATTACTCGTATACATAATAATAAGAGAAGGAATAAAGCGCATTTCGTATTCCAAGCAAAGTCTCTCGGCAAAAAACTCGACGACCCTATATAATGTACCTTAAAGAGCCAAACATTTTTTCCGCCTCGCGTCGTCACCTGCCTCGTGGGAATATTAATTCCGAGACGACCTTCTCTCTCTTTCTCCGCTCTGCTACCGATTGTTTTTGCCGATGAATATATGCCTCGTGAAGAACGAGACTATACTATATACGTGTTGTTGTCCTTGGGGCCGGTTATATATTTTGTACCGTCCCGACCTCAGAGAGAAGCCTTAGGAGGCTGACCCGCACGAGCTACTGCTTCTTTTTTCAGTGCTTCTTTCGTCTTGCGGGTAGTTTCTGCTCGGGCATTATCGGGCTTTCAAAGCGGCTTATGCGCCGCTGCGTTTTTACTTTAAGTCTGCGGACTCAAAGACGACGGCTGAAGAATAGAGAATCGTTTGAAATTTTAGCCGGCAGTGTATTTTCTCATCAGACCTTGTTATGGATAGTTCAAGTTTTGAGGTTGGAATTTCCACAGTAATCTTGGACATCACTTTTTCAAGATTTTCAATTATCAACCATTATTTCTACTCTTTTGACAGTCCAAATGAAAAGATACTCTCTCTCGCAGGCATTTGAAAATAAAGAGAAGTTCGCGCTTCCAAATTCCAGTATATACGTATTACACGTCCACACCCCCAGTATTTCTCGCCACAGCAGCAGCAGCAGCAGCAGCTCGGTAGCCAATATTTTCATCATGCCGTCGCGTCGGTGTCCCGGGTAAAAACCTCATATCGGCGGTCGTGTCATTCCCCTCTGGCTCAACTGCGGCAGCTGCTGCTATACTGCTACTGCACGATTGCCGTCGCGAGCGAGAGAGTGAGAGAGAGCTTGATAAAGCCCGGACAGCACTGCTGTCACGTGCCGTTGACGGACCCGCGCGATGTCGCTTCTCGTTAAGGCGACTCGGAGTACTATATACTACTCGAGATGTTATGTGTATATATGCTGCTGCTGCTGCAGGTGGCTCGTTCTAGGGGGAAAACGGGTGATTGATTTTCATTTCAACGCTCTATTATATGTATAGAAGATGACGATTTAATGAAAAAATCAGGAATGCTTATTGGTATACATTTTGTAGTAGCAGTGTATACCTAAAGCTCTTTGTGATAGGGTAAACACGAACTTTCGATCGGTGTGTGCATACGAATCGTTGGCTCAAAGGAAATCGTTCGAATTTCCGTCGCCCGCAATCATCACAAGTGTTTGATCTTTTTCCCCGTCCTTTTTCTCTCCACATCACACGCACCAGGTGTACTGCAGCCAAGCCGTAATTAGAGTAAAAGCTCGTCGTCGTCCCCCTTTTGCCATCAGGTGCATCAGCCTCGCGAATATTTGAATATCGCTTGTTTGATAAACGCCCTGCCGTCTGCCGATAGCTTTCTCCCTCACTTTTCGTTTATTTTCCGTACTTAATTTTCGTTTTCAGCGTATATCGGAGAGAGAGCAGTATTAGTTTACGAGCAAATATTTGGAATTAATTACGAGAGGTATCGCTCTCGATATTTATCTACGCCGACGAGGTCTGGGCAAGTTTTACACGCTGTACACACACACATTCAAACCGTCTCCGCGAGTATCTCTTTTTAACGCTCACTATGCGAAAATTTAGCTCGAAGCAAAATGCAAACTCTCTCTCTCTCTCTTCCCCGATAAATTCCCGGTCTACTCGGCGTTATTCGCCTCCGGCGGACAACAAAGCCGGCGTGTGAATAGGGGGTACTGCCCCCTTGCGCGCGAATAGTATAGTCTCTGGGTGGTCCGCCAGAGGGACATTAGCGCGAGCCGTGGATAAGGAGGCGCGAATGCGCAATGATAATTATTGCGTGAGAGAGAGAGGGGGCTCTAAATAATCGTTAGCAGTGTCGTTAGCTCGGCTAAATGATAGTTGATTGTAACGAATGGCAGGACGAGGCTGCAGGCTACTGTGAATGGATGATGGCACACTGGACAGGTGTGCGGAATGAACATTGCCTGTGTCCGAAATTCGTTCTTTCCTCTGTATACTATACATTATACCCGTCGACGTCGTTGACCTTGAACCCATAGCCCATACTTTTAAAGGGTCCTGTAGCAAAAACTGCCCTCGAATATAAAGATCGCTCTCTCTCTCGCACAAAGAGACCCGAAGAATGCGATGCAAAAGTCGAGCAGCCGAAGACAAAAGTCTCTGTGGCAGTGTTGCGTGTGCTCGTCCCGTATATAAACGTTATGCTGTGTATAGGTATATATATAACACTGCAATGCGAGTAGTAGTAGTAGGAAGATCAGCAACCCCGAGGGTTCAGCCTGCCAGGTGTGTATTTGTATGGATGAAGGTCGCATGCATAAAGTGGCATCGATGCGCGAGCCCGAACGGAATGGGATTATGCGCGTGTTAGCGTAATTGCGATTTAATGGCCGAACGCGCGCGTGCTCGTTTCTATATAATACCGAGAGGGAGAGAGAGAGAGAGAGAGAGAGAGACAGACATACACTCGCGGTCAGTCGAGCCTTGAGGAACTCTCTTTATCGTGATGTGTAAGTGGAGTAAAGTAGTCTGTCTATTTTTTCTTTCTTCTTTCAAAACGGCGTGCGGAATTTGCTTTGAATTTCGCAGTGTAATATAATTCCAACGAGAGCGGACAAATTAGACCACACACGCGTGTGATATAGCATTATATATCCGCGCGCTGAATTATGTCAGCGACGCGCGTTTATACTGTGTCAAAAATCCAAATTCACTTACAACCGGCTGAGCTAATCCCGGAAAATCCATGCGCGAAAATCGAGCCAGCAGCGATGGTGGCACATCATCCTCATCATCGGATCATCGGTTGTTCCACACACACACACACACACACACACACGTATACGCGCGTCAATCCATTATAACCGCACGTCGAAAACCGCGGGCGCAGAGGACTATATCCCGACCGAAAGTATAATCCGCGAGCAGTGACGCTGTCATGCGAGCTCCCTCGGCTAAATCTGTCCTGGCATCGCGAATTTAGTGAATGTTAGGCTAATCTATTCGCATCGTTAATTATCCTGTAAATTTTCTTTTTCAATATAATAAAATAAAATCTTCCAATAATACACAGCGTGTAGATCGAGTATATATAGTTTCGCAAGTTTGCTTTTCGCGCTGATACAATAATGGACCGCTGAGCTATATAGCAGCACGGCGTCGAGCCTTATGGGCAGATATAATACTCTTCAGAACGGCGAACAATGCGCCCGACCTACACAATGAAATTACAAACCCCGCCGACGACGAGAGCTGCTCTCCGGTTATAAGATATTATTAATAAAGCGCCACCGGTCGTATCTCTTATTCTCTCTTTCACGTCAGTATGTTTGCTCTGTGTAGCGCGCAAAAATCTCTGCAGCGCTGAAATTTGCGCGCTCTTTTTCGCGTGCATATACGCAGCCGACAACTGCGGGATATATATATTCGTATTATTAAACTCTCAAGTGGCTGTTATGTCTGCGCTCTTTAATGTCGACTCTGCTGTGCGCAGCTGAATAAAGGGCGTAAATCTGGAAAGAGAGTAATTTCATTGTTTCGAGGGAAAGCTTGGATAAGAGTTTCTCTAAATAAGCACGTCTGTCTCGCTCTTGTGATTTTATTGTGTTTGCCTACTCTCTCCATCCTCTTGTTATTAATTTGTACTGAACAAAGTGTGAGTAGCCTAAAATCAACAAAGCGCCCTCTAGCGTCGCGTCCCAATAAAGAAATCGCCGACAGCGAGAACCGAGAGAGAGACAAAAGGAAGTATCTCACCGCGGGTAAACGAGACTCGATATACAACACCAGGGATATAAAAGCCGACGCAGCTCGCGAGACACGTGTTACGCGGTAGATAGCCAGTCGCGCGCGCGCCTGTTAGAGAGAGAGGGAACGATCGAATCGAATCGATGGTTCTCTCGCGCAATAACCGGTTTTCGAGGCGATCGCCCTCCGGACCGGACGTGTCTTTTGTTCGCTTTGCTCCGCACTTTGCACCTGATTAGCCGTATAGCTATATACCCCTCCTCTCTGACGATGGATGAATGGACTCGAGAGGGAGAGAGAGAAAGACGTGCGTGCGATGCTGTTATTGCGTGATGTCTTTAATGAAGAGTTTGAAAATGCTTTTCTTACTCGTGCAAAAAGTTAACGACGCACAAGTTTGTAAATCGCCCGGAAGAAAATTAGAAAATCAAGTGCTTTATTCAGAGGAGTTCGATCGCGTCCACTTTTTTCTCTCTCCGCACAGTTTCTTCCATTGCTGTATATATATACTGGTGTTGCCTCGGTTCGCTGCATTTCACTCTCTCTCGCAACTCCCCAAACATCTTATAGAGCGAAGCAAGTTTAGCCGGGGGAACTTTCAGCTGAGCAGCGCTGTACCAGCGGTTCAAGTAAAACGAATTTAACTTTCGCCGGTCAATAGCATTGACCTTATTTCCACGAATAACGGCTAAGCGAAATTATTTCGAATTGAATCTTGCCCCCGTCTCGTGTGTGTGTGTCGGACGTGTATAGCTCTATATTTGATCAATTGTGTGTAGGATGGATGATACTTTAAAAGCCGCAATATTGTGTATCGATTTTAGATTCCTTTTATTTTCCAAGAACAATACGAACTCTCGACCCGACGATCGAGATAAAGCAGAGCAGGCCTTATTTTCTCTCCGAAACACCCTCCTGCACAGACTGCTAAAAAATGTTGTACCGCAACCAAACGAGCACACACCGAAGCCTCGGGAAAACAGATCACTTAGCGAGATTGAATTCGGCGAGCTTTAATTTTCCTCCACCGAGTTATCGGCTGGGCAAGGTCATTCGGTATACCGAACGAGAGCAGTAGAATGCAAACAACGATTGCCATTCCTTGTTTTATCCTTTCCCCGACATCACTCGAGCGGCTACTGTCTGTTATTTGCGTTTTATTGTATTTATTTTTTTGTTCAAACGCTCTAAAAAGAAAAGCGAGTCTACAAACGTAACTCACGAGGCCAATCTTCTCTCTCGCAGTTTACGCCGTATCTTCAATTATCTCGGTAGGAAGCGACGCACGTTCTCGCGTCTCGGTGTCATCGCCGGAGCCTTTAATACAGAACACGCGCCGGTTTACGGCACATCTGCCGCCGCAAAGGGCTAACGGCACTTGTCCCTTATCTCATAACGTCTTTCTCTCTCTCTGTCTCTACTTCCATTCCGGTTAGCAGTCGCACGACTGTACGGCTCTTGTTATTATATTTTGTTTTTTTTTTCAACTTGGCTCGCTCGTTCCGCCGAGTGTATATATTTTTGGCAGATTGCCTGTCGCCGCTCGCGCAGTTGGCTCGGAAAAATGAAAGAATTCCCGAAAGGGCTAGATGCGAATATATACAGTTTTTTTTTCGCGAAAAATGCTGTTGTTATAGAGATCGAAAACCGATATTCCCCATCAATGTGAAAATTCTTCGCTTACACAAAATCATCTCTCTCTCTCGTCCAGGGCTGAAAAATTCTAGCGGAAATGCCGTCGCTGACAAGCCGGTTTTTTGCCTGTTTGTACATCGCCGAAATTCTCCCTCTTGAAAAACAAAAAATCTCGCACGCCGGCTACGAAAAAAGTTGAAAATGAAAAACGGACCGGGAATACCGGGATAAACTTTTTCGTTAGATCGTCGAATTTGCTTTTACGCTATACCTCGGCTATCGCCCCCTATACGGGAGAGGAAAGGGCGAAATAACGAAATTGGATTTTAAAAAAACTGCGAAGTGTAGCGGATGCTATAAAAGGCGGGTTTTTGTTTGGATTGGCGGAATAATTGCCCTTTTTTCCGACAGCGATCGCTTGCTCTGATATATATAGATGGTCTTGTATTTTTTTATCCTCTTGGATTGCATAACAATTTACGTTAGCTAATTAAATTTTCTACTGCTTATACAAAAATAAGCGGAAGATTGCTCGTTTAAAAAAAAAAAAGAAGAAAATTCCAATTTTCTCGACAAAAACAGGTCGCAAAGACTCGAGCCAAGGGCTTGGGCGTCGCTGCTGTTCCGCAAATTGCCGCGTGACTCCGCGGCGAGCTCGGAAAAATTCCGAATATATATACATGCACTAGAGCTGCTGCTATGCTGACCCTTGGGCTCAGCCGGACGGAAAAGTGGGTCAGCCGCGGATGTAAGTAATCGCCGCGACGCCGTGATGAAGAAGCGGCTTTCTTTCTTCTTATCTAGCTCGGGATTTCTTTCTATGTATACATGACGTACAATTTGCCGACGTCCTTCTGTTTTCGACGATTAGTATGCGTATACGTATATATAGCGTTTAGATCGATTTGTGTTGGGTAGTGTATTTTAGTAATAAGCCTGAGCTTGTGGAAATCAATATAGCCGCCGCGGCAATAGCGAAGGACGGGAGAGAGAAACACACCGAATTTACTCGGCCGAAAGTGTTTCCTAATTGAAACTTAGGTCGGTAAACTAGAGGAAACTGGCTTAAATACCGGCGTCGGACATAATACTGCTATTTTCTCCACTTGGCTCTTTCGAGCTCCCCTTATCGCGTTTAGCGGACGTTGCTCTGCTCGAGCCCGATTACGTGATCGGGGAGAAAATCGTTTTTTAAAAGCCGTTTAATGTAACTGGAAACGCTGCGGCGTTGTAGCTTCTTCCACTGCGCTACTGCTGCTGCTGTGTGTTTCCGTCGAGTTTATAAGCAAAGCTTGGCGCTGCGCTCGGCGAAATTCATTATTTCGAGGCAACGATCCTATTTTGCTATTAGTAAATTTTTCAGTTTTGTAAAACTACACGACGAGCTATTTACAAAAGACATTCGATCGACAGCGTATGAATTATTTGGAAAATTAAACAAGCAGTATTTTTATCTTGAAAAAGAAAACTGTCGCTATTAAGACCAAGCGATATATTGTGTGGCAGTAGCGCGCGAAACCATAATAACTCGGAGCGTTCAGCGAAATTAGGAAAAATTGATTTTCCCGTCGGCTCTCGGCGGCGCTTTGCTGCATTTGCATCACAAAACCTTTTGTCGTGTGCTCGGGCATTGTGCTCAGGCCGGCGGCGATCGATAGGCCCTGGGCGCGCATTATCGCTTCATTCCTGGATTGAATTTCTGTGCCGGGCGCGGCCCAACTCTCGTTTCCCCTGTTTGCACGTGGATTATCATTTATCCATGGCTACACGCTCGCTTCTCTCACTTTTGACGCTATGAAGTGCTCTGCGGTTGTTCAAGGAATTTTCAAAAGGTTCGAAATTTTCAAAGTCGAAACGAGTGTAGATAACGTACTTATAATGCAAAACTAAATATACGGGCACAGTTTTGAGTTACGCAAGCTTATATAACTTTGCATATGCAGTAGTAGTCCATCATTATTCGCAGCGAAAAAAGATACCTACCAAGTGAGTATAATGCACGCTTCTGTAACACCCGTCAAGTGTATAACGTTACAGCCTAGAGCTTTCGTTAAAGAGGGTATCAGAAAAGTGCCAACTTTATTACACTACGTGCCACCACTATCTCGATACATTTTTCCTTCATATCTCAGCCATTCCGGTTGAGAGCAATCCAAGCCCGAGGAGCAATTCCGAGTCGTCAAAATGGCCGAGGCGAACGATTCCGGGGATTCCCCGTAGTGTGTTCCACACCGGGCTATATATACCGGAAGGGACAGGGACAGTAGGCCACGGGATTCTGGACTACTGGACGCGCGTCGTCCTGAGGGGGATTACGCTTTGCCATCAGGCAGTTCGAATCTATACGGCCATCGCCTCTCCGCCCTCTAATTTAGAGACGGGTCATCGTTGGCGGTGGCCGTTTCAGGACAACTGCTCCGGGAATTATCATCCTAAGGCGTTTCGGGACGATGATTTCGACGCGATAGAGGTGCGACTAAGGATCATCCTCCTTCTTTTTTGTTATCGAGAAATCGTTCCTGACCTATTTATATATGTACACACGATTCACGTAACTTTTCGTTGCAAAACTAAGTAGTCTAATAACCTTCGCAACGATTGATTTGCCGTCACCTCGACATTAGCCTCTCGGCCCTCAGCTATATAATCCCAAGAGCAAAACCGCGCAGTTTTTCCTCCTAATCTAAACGCGAATCTTTAAATAATCCGAGTCTAGTGCACATCACTATGAATAATCCAGTCAAAGTCCAGCCCTCGACTATACTGATGAATAAATCGCAACTCGCTTAAAAATGCATCGCGAGCCGCGCACACAGCCATATCCCACGTTACGTGTCGATCGATCGGCATTAACGCTATTAACAGCTAACAGCCGGTATATATAAGAGTCGTAGGTGCACAGCGACGGTATATACATAATACAACGACGAAG
The DNA here is from genome assembly GCA_900474305.1 of Cecidostiba fungosa. Taxonomy (NCBI): domain Eukaryota; kingdom Metazoa; phylum Arthropoda; class Insecta; order Hymenoptera; family Pteromalidae; genus Cecidostiba; species Cecidostiba fungosa. Next base: position 94,494 of record UCOJ01000257.1, on the reverse strand, counting down.
AAGTCCGAGGCGATACATCATCGACGTGTAGTAGCAGCAGCAGCAGCTCTTTGTCGTCGGGGATATATATATATATATACTGGTTCTCCGCTTTATCGCTGTAACACTGCCCACCACTTCCTCTTGTTCCGCGCGGACGAGTTTACGCGGAGAGAAAGAGAGAGAGAGAGAGCATTATCGTCCAGAATTCTTTTGTCCGAATGACTGTGTGTCTCTTCTCTCTCTTCCTCTGTAGCTGTAAAACCATGTCTCGTATCTCAAAACGCTTTTGATATTTCGCTCGTTTGCAAAGTACTGTTAAGTAGTCTCTCCGAGATTAAACCGCCTCGTGAGAAATATATATATATAGGTACGTATATATAAACCTCCGATCGATCCAGCTATACACGAAATTAATCAGGCCCGTGTATACACTCAAAATCGCCGCGGTCTGTATGTACCGGTTTCGAGGTTAAGTGCCCTCTGTATGCGCGCGCGCTCGTGTTTACCAAAATCTGCGTGATGATGCAATTTACAAGGACGGCCGACGACGACAGGCTGTATATATGCAGCAAGTGCCGATTAACCTGCTCGGGAGAGTCGTGATGGCTCTTTTTTCTTTCGCCGACGAGTTCGCGCCCTGAGAAAAAGAAATTGACGTGTATTTATCAAATTACACGGATCGTCGTTACTCACGGGCTTTCGGCGAGGTACTGTTATACACTCGATTATATACGAGGCTCATGGCTGCTTTATATCGACGAATGAATTTAGTTTGTATTTCGCTCACTTTTGCTTTGCTTTTGCTGGATAAAATAACAGCGCGATAAAATCGATTCCCGCATTAGAAATAGCCCATTAAAATTAAAACACATACCCAATTACTTTAATATTATACACGCGGCGGCAAGGGCACTTAATCGCGAGAGAGTAGCGTCTCGATTGGATCGTACATATATTCGCATCTCTGCGTTATATGTGAGAAAAGGGGGGTAAAAGAGCGCGCGAGAAGCTGAAAAGAAAGGCAAAAGTAAAGCCTCGATTTCTTTTGCCTCAGCACCGATATAACTCGGTGGGTTGTGTGTGCTCTCGTCGCCTTGGGCCGCGCGATTCCTCGACTGCCGCCCCAAGCTATATACGCTGTAATTGAGTGGTTTGCATCTCAGCCGTACGGCGAGAAACCGGAGAAACGAGAGGTGGATGTCGGCTGCTGCTGCTTTTCTTTATACTCTTTTTTCTTTGCAGTAACACAGCCCATTCATGGAAAGTGGAGGTTGGCAGGAGAGAGAGAGAGAGCAGCTTTTTTCTTCTCTCCAGGCGAAATTACGCGTTATATGGACTTGGAGAGTCTTGTTGCCTGCTAACCTCAAAATTCATATGCAAGCCGAGAGGGGATTGCGGGGCATTGAGTTAGTGTGTGCATCGGCTTGTGATTTTGCGTTGCTATGTGCGCTCCACGAGGTTATTTGCTTCTCTGATAGCTGCGGTTTGCGAAATACCAATTCCAGCTTTTCTCTCTCGCTCGTCATTTTTTAAATAAACTGCGTTTTATTAGAAGAAGAAGAAGTCAAGAGTATCTGTAAAAATTCAGGGGGAGATACGTGTGTCTGCATCACGCGAGCTCTCTCTCTCTCTCTCGAGCTCGACGGAGAGAAGGACATTGATTGAACAGGGAGCACTTGCCCCCGCATACCAGGCTAATGCCACTAAATTACAGACGAGACGAGGGGCTCGCTCGCTCGCTCGCAACTTTGTAAAACAGCCGGAGAAGCTCAACCTCCGCCGACTGCAATTAAAGAGCCTGAATCCAAGCAGCGCACGCGCGCGATAACCTAGCGGGTAGATGTATGAGAGCCATATTTTCGGTCGCTCGCGGCCGCCGGAGGCAGTGCGCAGAGACCAGCTCTCTCTCTCTCTCTCTCTCTCGTGCTGCTGCAGTAGTAGCAGCGGTCCGGAGAAATAGGTCATGGCTTTTCGCGAGAGATGCAGCTCTCTCTCTCTCTCGTCTATGTTATATGCTGCAGCCACGTTAATTGCGTAATCTCGTTGTAATCTCGCCCGTCGGCGGCGTCGCCGAGGAGGTCGTCTCTGCTGATATGCGTCGTCGTTGCGATAACGATCATAGCCGAGCGGACGAATTTCCTTCTGCTGACCGTGAGACGTCGGGTTAGCTATACAAAAAACAGCGCACTTTGTTTGCTCGCGAGAGTAATTATTTTCCGAATCGATTGCGCGCGAAAATCGTTGTCTAATTTCCAAATAAGAGCTGCTGCGTCTTCTCTCTCTCTCTCTCATTATCCTAATAGTTCGGAAGGAACGAGAAATCGACGTTTAATGAAAGTTTCCCAAAGGAGCTGCGCAGTGGCGCGCGCTGCCGTTAATTGGATGCGTAATTAAACGGGCAGTAGCGCCGCGTGGCTGAAAAGGCCGCGATGAGGAGGAGAGCTGTGCAAATGAAAAGTCCACTTGGCCCCAACCTTATTGTTCTACGATCGTTCAAGATATGCAATAAACTACTCGATTAGCGGGTCAATTTATTTCTCTAAGTCTCTAATATCGGCGTATGTGGATCGATCTCGGATTGGAATTCCAAATTCCCGATCGACCCCCATTGCGCGCACGCGTCATCAGCAGTCCTCATTAATTAGCTTCCTCGCGTTCGATTACGTGTCGATTACGCATCCTCTGGCTATCTCTCGTTTCATCGCATACTATCGGTCGAATGATCGCGTACATATACGCGCGGATTATTAAGTTTGCCGGATTTCCGTGCTGACTGCCTATATTACCCGGTGTAAGCGTTAGATTTTCGTTATGTACTACGCGGATATAATATGTACGGGTAGGTTAATGGGATAATCGATGAACATTTCAACTCGTCGCAAGTTTCCACGCGCCAAAGGTAGTCCGCGGGACTTCACTGCTTGATCCACGTCAAACTCGCTCTCGGCTTTTTTTTTATTACTGCGTGTCGCACGTGCGGATCTCGTGAAAGTTTTATTAATTGAACATAACGCGCTCTGGAGCGCGTCAGCTGTCGCGGTGCTTCGAGCTAGCTGTATACCCTTGGGGGTTGAACTTTGTATACGGTTTGCACGCGCAGGCGACAGTATAAAAACTGACGCAGTAGTTTAATATTTGAAGGGGCTATTCGTATCGCTCGAGAGAGAGAGAGAGAGCCGAGTATCGATTCTGCCGTGGAAATTGACTTTAGGCGTCTATTGGATTAGCTCGGAAATGAGTTTGTTGCTTGCCGATTTCGCGGAAAATAAAGGATCCTTAGTAAAGCTTCATCGATAACGATTTTTCAATGACGTCGCACGTTTATAAACTGTCCTACGCTGGGGGATCACAAATGCCATTAGTTGTATATATAGCCGGTTGGCAAGATGATACAATGCCAATCCTGACAGTCGTGATAAATATTTCTTCTAATGCTAGCTTCGTTCTCAAGATGAGAGAGAGAGAGGAACTTGTGCACACTCACATCCGCGCGGCCGACGCCCATTCAGTCGGTCCCGCGAGAAGAAAACAAACCGCGATCGTTGGGTTATGTACGACGACGAGCCGCGCGATTACGATGCAAAAGCGGTGGCATCGATGCCGTGACTTCGCGGCCGTCCAATTACCCAGGCTCTCTCTCTCTCTCGGAACACTGATGAAGAAGGCCAACGGCACACACAGGACGACGACCACCGCTGCTGCAACGCGGAGAGATGCCTATTCAATTATACTTCCATTCGCACGCGCGTATGAATGGACTGTCGATTTATGCCGATCGCGATTGTGCTGGACCTTTTTCGGACTGCGATGCAGGGGAGATCGGCTATACTTCGAGGCGTCGATTAAGAAACTCTCAACTGCAGCGAAGCTCGTTTCCAGATGGAAAATTTCGATAGCGCCAATGACTCGTGTTTCGCTCTATCTCTCCCGAGAGAGATGCTGGCCGTTTTGTTGCGAGTTTATTCTTTTTTGACGCGCGCGATATGCTGCTGCCATTGTGCTGGACGTTATTGATTCAGCGTAGAAGAAGAAGTAGAATCTGTTTTATCGATCGAGTCACAATTCGATCTACGGGATTCGATTCGCGTTATTGAAAGCGGGATCGAGAGGTGCGGATCACGTGATTTCTATAATGCTTTTCATTTCGATTCCTAGAATAATTACGCTGAAATTGAATCCGAAGATTGCGCGCAACCGCTAGAGGGCGTACCAGGAAGACCGGCTATACAGTATCGCGTCTCCGATGTTATTCACAATTGGATCTCGAGATTCCGGTGTAGCGCCAATAATAATATAATCAGTCGAGGAGATACTATATAAATATAAATTCTTTGTCGCACGTCTCGCTGTGTTTCTTCTCGCCGGAGGCGCTCTCCTCCGCGATCGTGGGGAATATCGCGTGCTGTGTGCGCGGCTTTATCCCCGAGGACGGAATTAATAGTCGGGGCCGTAAACTGCAGCAGTAGACTCCCCCGATAAAACGATAATAAAGCCTGATGAGGTACCCTCTACGTATGTCCCGCGGTCGTTACTTCTATGCACCGCCGAGCTCGCGATCATCTCTCTTCCTTACTTACTCCTCCCTGATACTACTACTGCGTTGTTTAACTTTGTTTTCGGAAAACGTCAAGAGAGCTTCTCTCTCTCTCTCTGATAGTGTTCTTGAATTTAATCGCTGCTCGACAGAGTTAATGACAAGGTTGCTTGCCTACACACTGATTGAGGCTATATGTCGAGAGAATGAAATTGTTTTACAGCTTATTTTATCTAGACTTGAATAAACACAGCGTTACGATGTGTATACCACGCAGCTGCCCTTATCATATTTCCAAATGAATATAGACAAAAAGCGGTGGTCGCCCGGAGCTGTCCCGCAATTCCGAAAGACAACTGCTTGTTAAAACTTGGCCCGTCCCCGAGTGCAAAGTTGCGAAATTCGCGGGGTACCTTAGCCTCGACGACGTGTACCGACGAGCTACGAAGTTCCGGTGCGCGCGCGCGCAAGTTATTCCGCAATCTGGTTATCCCCCGCGAGCGCAAGATTGCGCGGAAATAGCCCGGAGATCGTCGTTGCGCTGCGTCTATATACCTTACACTCCCTCCCTATCATCACACGCATCTTCTTGTACGTACATATGGTTAATATTAGTCCAACTTACGATATAAAGTCAAGTATAGAAATTTGAACTGAATATAATAATTACATGTGTACAAGTTCTTTAATTCCTCGAGATCTGATGATTATTCGCGAGTATATATATAAAACGTCACTGCTGCTGTAACAATAGCCATCCTCAACACGCAGAGCGCTGAAGTTTCGGGCACTTGACCCAAAGCTTGTAGGATTAAATTTTAATACACTGCAATAACTATAGTGTCGTAGTAACAGCAGCAGAGCGCAGTTGGAAAGTTCTTCAAAGTCTGCAGCAAAGTCGCTTTGCATAATTAATCTTAGCGAGAAAGAGAAGTATACGTAGCTTCTCCAAAGCAATTTTGCTCGAAATTTCAAACACCGCGCCTTTTTTCGTTTCTCGACGCACACGCGATCGGTATTAGGTGTATATATATATAAGAAATTCGCGGCCGTCGTTGTTGCTGTTGTTTCCCTCGCGAACAGCCGAAACGGGGTCGGACCGCGACCTCTGACACGGCTCTTGGGGCAGCTCACGCTATACACGGATTGAATTTTCCCCGCACACGCGAGACCGGCGTGTTTTGCGTGCGCCTCTTCGGCTATATGTAGGTTAATTTGGAGAGTCGAGTGCCGGTAAATGCTCTCGATGATTCGAGTTATTTTGGCCTTTCTATACATGATACATTGTATTTTTTTTATTTTTACCGAAAGATTCTTCTAACCACAGACTTTCTTTCTCTGTTTCAGGTATGTCTCGCAGACTTTGGAAAAATCGGTAACGTATACACGCGCGAGATACCTGTTCTCCCATTCAGCGCGTTTTCACGTATTTATATGTATCAGCCGACAGATCCGATGATCGATGTTGCTCACGTACGCGATTCCGCCGTTAATGGCTCGTCGGGATCGACACCGACGCGCCAATACCGATTCCGATTAATCTTATCCCCGCTACCGCCGTGTTGTATGTACGTATACGTACGTCGATAATGGATCGATCGCTCGCTGGTATCTCTCGCTTTTTTTTGTATCTCTCTTTCTTAGATCGACGCTTTTTTTCCCGGATAAACACGCGACTGCTTTTTTATCCTACTCATGAATCACGACGCGTTGATTGTGAAGATCGGATCTAACGATCTTCCACGCCACACACGAGAGAGAAAAAAACGTTAACGATCAAACTATGCCGACAACGACGTCTTCTTCAAAAGCTGGGCTCTCGATGATCGTAAATCATGCGTATCGATCTGCATCCCCGCATACGAATAGCTAATCAGGGTTAATTTATACACACTGCGCAAACTACGCAGTTGAAAAGCTGCCGGAAACAAAATCGCCTCATCCATCACAGTGTATGGAGAGTATTGCGTGATGCGCACACGCGGAGAGAAATTCAAATTCAACGGGCGCGCGCGTGCGCGATTAATTCGTTCGAAAGCGCGAGTAGCCGTTTCAATTACCCGCCCCGAGAGCTATCCTACTCTCGTCTCTTCTTGGCAATTTGGCTCTTGCGGCGCGTGACAGGGCGGTTCGGTCTCTTCTTCGAGCGACAGGTGAGTTACGCCAAGGCGTAGCCCCTGATTATTGCACCGAGACGTGAGCTACTCTCGCAGACGTTGCTGCTGGCTTTCGCTCGTGCACGCATATATATATATAAATGTTTCTGCAGCGCCGCACGGACTGACCGGTAGTTATATATATACACACGCGAGCTTCGAACTGGCTATTAACTGGGAGGATTGTTGCGTTGCTGGGATTATGCTGTTCTGTAGTCGCCTTTTTGGAAGCCATCAGGCGTGCGGGCAGTGTATGTATTTGTAGGGATTTGGAATGAGTTATAATCGTAGTTTTGGATAAATATTAAACTAATGATTCGCCCTTATTTGATTATTAGATAATTATGTCAAAATAATTTATCCAAGTGAGATATTACGAATCTCATTCCGTATATTCGAGGGAACCAAACGAAAAAGCGCATTAATTAAGAAGCCGTCACTCTGCGCTATATCACCGCGAAAAATTACGAGTCTCAAAACATTCACTCAATACAGCCGACAAAACGAGGAACAAACTTGCCGTCGAAATTACGACGGTCCATGAAAATGGCGCGCGCAGGTGTTCCGAAATCGCTCGCCCGAAAAAGTTTACACTCCGAGAGCTTTTTTGCTCCCTCCTATAGTGGCTGGAGCGAAAAACCGGGTTATCGAGAGAAATGTAAAAATTTAACGGTTGCGGTAGTAAAGGCTGTACGTGCTGTGTACCACTGCAGGTGGGTAAAAAGTTTCGGAGCTGCTTTATTGATTTATTTTGAAAAATGCCGAGAGAGAGCTTTGCTCGCGGGTACAACTGAAATATCGCTCGCTGGAATTCGACGTTCTTCCATTTGGCTAGTCGTCGATTATAAATAAACTTTTTGACATCATTTGCGGCGAAAATACACGGGACGCGCGATATATCGAGGTATTTTCACTTCCGTCGCGGTATTATCCCCACAGGAAATTCGCGCATCGACTAGCAGTCGATTTTCAAACAGTTATTTTTTCATTTTTTTTTTCGCGAATTAACGAACGTCAAGTGCTCATCGAAACGTGAAATATTCGACGACGACGTCGAAAATACATGAATCCGCGTCATACACCAAATTTCGGATATTCTATTCCAATAAGCCCTGCGTCGAACGCTCTACGTTATATGTATACGTTTGAAAATTTGATGGCTTGCCAATTCGACGCGAAATATCAATTTGGATTGCACTCGATAGAAAAGTTTCCGAGTGCGCAGTATATATAGTTAAATTAAATCAAAACCCTTTTCAGGATTATTCCTCGTCGTAAAAACAAACAGAGTACAAACATTAGGGTTAGTCGGAGTAGCTCGCAAAAACGGATTAGACGGGGCTCTCGGTTTAATGACTGACGCGCTCGAGTTTACGTCCTCTCTATTTACGAGGTAGTGTAGTCGATCGAAGGGTGCCGCGCAGTTTCCTTATACTCTTTCGCTTGATTAATTGCTGGGAAGCGAGCTAAGGCGTTTCCAAAGGGTGTTGGGAGCGATTGGTTTAATTGCTCCACTTAAGATTTCTACTGACGGATTGCGGGAGTCTCTTTGAATTTCGAATGAAGTAGCTACTGTATACAGCGTCGACGCGGATGAAAAAGATTACAATCATACACTTTAATGGTTCGCTGCCTCGTTAAACAGCACAATAAAGATAGAATGAGAAGATTCAATGTGAAACGCGTCGGTTATTCTATTTAGATTTTACGTTCGAAAACCGCGCGAATAAAGGCAGTATATACTGCTGTATTATTCGTTTCCTCGTTGTGATATAATAATACACTTCATATAAAAAGCTTCAAAAAAAGCAATGAACAAGTGGCATCAGATTTGATGTAAAAAAGTTAAATCACTGCCAAGCACGCATTAAAAATATTTTACACTCGCGTTAAGAAACTTCATAATCAAAGTTGAATCTTATCGTTCGTGCAGCGCCGGGTTTCATAATCCATAATCCCGGTGCGGAGTGAAGGCCGGGCAAGTTTTGCCGAAACAATAATAGCCGCTCCGTATAATTTCTGTAATGAAACTGCGGAACTGGAGTACATGTACAGAGATGCAAGAACGTTTTCGGCCTAACTTCCGAATAGTTACACCGAGTTCGAACTTTCAGCGAGTCATGCCGCTGCTGCTGCTGCTGCTGTTGCATTGAATCTGGAGAATGCGCTGCTTGAGCTGAACTTGCTTCGACTCAGAACTTGTCTGTGTGCACGTGTGTGTATGGCTTTTACCTGTTTACTTTATCGCGCGAGCTGCAACGTCTCTTTGCTTTGGCGCTTGTAATTGTTTTCAAACAAAACGTGTCGCGCTGATGGATTGCATCTCGCTATACGGCTTTTCGGATTTCAGGTCAGCTCTTTCTATACGTTGCTCGTGTTTGACCTAAATTTCCTTACTTTTTTTTTCTTTCAAAACGTCGATACCATCACCAGCAATATTAATCCAAAACGTCCATTCGTATACTACTATCAAGCTTGCGGTCCAATTATTTACTACTGCTAATCCCTCGATTACGGATGACAAATCGGGATTCCTGCGTTTAGCTCGTTTCGAAATTCCCGATGTGCGGTGTGGACGCTCCCGACCCACTATTCGAACGTGCGCGCATAGTTTTCCCCCCCTAAAGTTAGATGACATAACACAGGGCTTCGACGCAATAACCGCGAAACTGTATCGAACTTCCGGGTAGGCCTTCGTGAAACTTTTATATTGCAAAGGCCTGATAACCGGTCGAGGATATATATTATGGAGACGCTGACGTGGGGGGCTGAATTCCTTTGCTGTATTATATATATGGCGGCCGAAGGGGAACTGGCTGGATAATTATTTTCTCTCTCGGACGACACGGCCCGCTTTATTACCAAAGTTTCGCGCGAGCTTTTTACTCCCGCTAACGTGTATGTGTGTGTTTTATACCTCTTGATGATTAACATTCTTTTTTTTTGTCCGATGATGGTAAATGATAAGCAGAAGCTATTATATACCGTTTCAGTAAAATTTTTGAATATCCGATTGAAAATATAAAATAATAGCGACGATCGATAGCTGGAAAAAGCCCGATATACCCTCGTAGAGAAGTATCATAAAATATGCACGCGCGCATAATTAACGGAATATCGGAAGCGCGATTTTTCTCCTTTATTAGCTGAAAATACGGAATAGATATGCGCCAGTAGCTTTTGTAATTTTTAAAATTCTCTTTCTTGCGTGCGCAGCGCATAGTATAAAGTACGGCTAATTTATTATCCTCTAATTCATTTGGATCTTTTTCGAGAGCGCCCGAGCGCGCGCGCGTATAAGAGAAACTTTCATGGGAAAAGTCTCATAATCTTATTATACTATCGCATAAATTGTGCGATACCGAGAGCCAGATAAAATCTTCTTTTGCTCAGCCCATACTCGTATGCGTACTACGATATACATAGATATTTATCAAAATTATCAAAATTATCTCATTATGCCGGTGGATTAATATTATGAGGTAAGGAGGTATATGATTTACGCATTCACGGTAATGGGAGAATGTTTAACGGAAACATTCAATGTGCTCTCTATAGACAAAGTCGCCTAATTTCCATAATACATCGATACGAATATATAATCGTCGGTTGCGCCAGTGTATATTTTATTATTCTTTTATAAATAATATTACAATAAAGATTCGCCAAAAAATCAGTTATAACCGCCCGCACATTCGACATGCAAAGCGCCGAGAGAGAGAGAGAGAGAGAGAGAGAGAGAGAGAGAGAGAGAGAGAGAGAGAGAGAACGGCGTGTTTTTTTTATTTCCACACTATATACTAATGTATGTACTCGGTGCTGCGCGGCGGCGGCCGACGAGGGTCTTTGGCCCGTCGTTTAATCTTGCAAGAGCCACTTAAATATTGATGAAGCAGCAGAGAAGTTTCGCAAGGTTATATACCTATACATATATACACGAGCTTATAATCCGGCCCATTGCCGAATTCAATTCACGTAAAATTCTGCTCGAGTGCTAATATTAACTGCTATCAGTGCGCGCGATCCGGTCTCAATAATTCAATGCACGAGAGCCCGCATACAGCCTCGAACTATATACATGTACTCTCCCTTCGTTTGCCTTCTCCCTTCCGGTCTCCCCTGGCTATAATTCGCGAGACAAAGTTCGCGTGTGCGGGTTGCTACCGATGTGTATATATATGTCGGCGCTTCGAAATAGTTAACCTTATTTGAGAAAAGCGCGTGTAGTAGTTCGACGTGCCGCTGAAGTGTGTATCACACTTGAGCGCGCGCAGTTGTTGTGTGTGTGTGTGTGTATGTCAGAGTAGACGAGCTTTGAAACCGTGTACGCAAGTATGTGATGTATGCCACTGTGTTACATGAGGTTTAATGTTTATCGGATACTATCGTTATTCGTCTGCGCTGATACGCGCACTTGAATATTATCCCAAGCACAATTCGTATCGAGAGTATATATTATATTCAAAGACTCGACTACATCGCTTTGCGGTCCTACGCGAGATTCATGTATAAAGAGGAAGCCTAACTACCGGAGATTAGGGCTTGTATAATAAATGCAGCTCAGAGCTGCTGGGTGGGGAAATATCTTCTTGCCGGCCATTACTCATTAAGGAAGCCGGAACGTCGCGCGCCGCTCCGTAATCCCGGGAGTCGGGCCCAGCTATACTACTACTACTACCTACTACCTACTACTACCCTTGAGGCGCGAATTAGTGCCGCAGCGGCTCTCCCTCCCCGATCTCTCGAGTAAGAGAGCGAAGTTGCGCGTTTAACGTCTCTGCAGCGGCACTGCGAGTACAGTATATAGGTATATAGATATAGCCCCGGAGGGCCGGCACCGGCTTCCGCTCATAGAGATATCTTCCGCTGCGCACAAGTCGCCAGTGGGTATAAGGTCTTCAAGGGGCTGGGATTCTCTTTGAAGTGGACGTCTATAAGCTCAAGGAAAAGTTAAGCTTGGAGGGTTATTGATTAACGATGATGGATTTACCGAAGGAATTGCTTCGCTACTGAAATCGAAGTTTTCGCGATTTTTTTTAACGAAACGCAGAGGACAGAGAGAAAATTATTGTCCTTCCCAGCGTGTCGGACACATGCGTGCAATGAGCTCGATTATCGCTCGTAATTAGCCGACCGATCATGGAATGTTGCGGCTGGCGGCGAACGCCGAAATTAAAGCGAAACAACGACATGTGCTATTATGTCTCGTGTGCGGTCGTGAACAAACGATAAATTTAGCCGCAGTGATTTTTTTGTTTTCGATTCTCAAAAATCGACGGCTATTCCAAGTTAATTAATCTCTCGAAGTGTAATTCACTTCGACTTTTCCAGCAGCGAAACTCCACAGGTATATGTATAATATATATACAAACCGCAGGAGTAGGTCATCCATCTTCGTTGCCGGACAAACTCATCCGGCTTGTTTGTCCCTGAAGACGGATAACGACCGCTGCACTGACGCGCGAGGCTGGAACTTTATATCCCTTTCCGCTATTAATTTCGCGACTCTCCTCTCGACGAGTGAAACAAATTCTCCGCTCCGAAAAATTCATTCTACTCAAGCTCTCCTCGGCGGTCCGCATATAGGAGCCGGGATTAATTTTTAAAAACGTCCGTGCGCGCGCTCGTCGACGAAAAGAAAGAGAATTAATTTTTAATCCGCAGGCCCTTTTATAACTCCATCCCCCGATATTCTTTGTGTACAACGCGCGCGTTCTTATATAATTCCGACTTTGTGCTCTTTTCAATTTTCTGCAGTCGGCGACGTTAACCAGGGCCTTTACTGCTGTTGACGTTTAAAATTGCTCTCTCTCTCTCTCTCTCTCTGTTCCAACTGCCAAAACTTTGCTCGAGACTCTTTCTCTCACGATCCGTCAAGATTTCATATTCCGCGCGCCCTTTCCCCCAAAACTTATCCAGAACTATATATACACGAGGTAAACAAGAAACTCTTTCCAGTAGTATAGTCTATACTGCTACAACTTTTCCGACGGATTATATTCCAGTCTTTTCCTATATACAGTTTATAAAATATCCGCGACTATATAGACTGCGACAGTAATTGAATCCGCGCGCAGTGTGATTTTCTCGCGACCGGATTCCTCGCGCTACTGTGATGCTAATCGATGGCCATCCAAGAGCGCAGCAAAAAACCTGCAATTTAATCGCGATTCCTATAGCCATTATCACCCTACTGCTGGCCAAGCGCGAGCAAGAAGTGCCGACACACCTTCGCGGAAAGCCCTTTAACCGAGAGAGAGAGAGAGAGAGAAATTTATCGAGCGTATAGGGAGTAGTAGGCGACCATCCGGAAATCGTCGAGTTGCAGATTCCTGCGGGTAGAAGGAGGACGACGACGACGAGGAGGAGAAGAGGGTCGACGACGACGTGGCCAATGATGGAAACTATTAGCCTGGATATCGTATAGTGGCTGGGGATACCGATGCAGCGTTGATTGGATTTTTTTTCGAGGGACGATGATGGGATTGATTGCGCGCTTCGGGAGAAAATCCAATGATTCTCGGAAAAGTAGATTTTCTTCAGTTATACGCTGCACATTCATGAGTTCGCGGAAGCTTATTTGCCTTGATAAACTTGCCCACACGGTATATACGTTCGAGAGAACAAGGATTTTTCGCGCAGCCCGATTTCACATGTTCCCGGAGATACCGATAACAACCCATCCGAGCGCAAAAAGCCACGATAATAACACGAGAGACCACAATCGGCGAGAGAAAATGGCGAAAATCAGCTACTGAGAAAGTGGCCAGTTGGCGGTGGTAAAAAGGGGCGAGGCAGTTACGTGAAAGCAGCAGCCTTTTCCGCTTCTCTCGCGCGCGAGTGCAAACGACGCCGCCTTATACTTATGCGCTATTCGAGATGACGGCGTCTGCTACTGCTACTTTGCATTTCCGAATGACATTTGCATTTTTGTCGCCACGAGCGGGTGCGTCGCCGCGCTGTATATACTGCGCGACAATAATACTATTGTGTCGCGTTTGTTTCTGTAATTGTGTTCCGGGTTTTCGATTGCGGAAGAGAAACCAGTCGCGTCGTCGCCTCTATTTATACTATACACTGCTTCTCTGTTTCTGTCTTCGCGCTCGATTGCGTAATTCCGAAGAATAGCGATTTTCACTCCTCCGTCTCTTTTTGACCATTTCAATGCTGCTGTATATCTATTCAAGATTTTCAATGCTGAATAATAAACTTTCCTCCTTATGCTGATGATCACTGTATATAATACGAGTGTGAATCTCGCGAGTTGGCCGACGGCCGTTTTGAGGTTAATAATCGGGAGCGCGCGATAAATCGCAGTTAGCCGAAAGGGAAAGGGAGAGACGACGAGGTGAGTTATCTCGGAAAAGTTTTTAATTGAGCAATTAAAACGCCTCGTAGATCAAAACCCAAAAACTAAGAGAATTATATACGCGCGCTCTCTGAGGGTCCAGTGGACTCGGCTATATATACTCCTGCAAGCGCCACTTAATTTCGAATGTGTATATATTCAACTTCCGCGTTTTCATCTTATTCAATCGTCCAACCCCCGGAAACCACAGCGAGGAATATAACTCGCAATCAATTATCGCACTTTATTTCATGGGACTTGTTCTTCTTCTTCCTCTTGGCCATACACGCGGCTGTCGCGCAAGGTCGATCGCCGCACTTTGGGGGGAAAAAGTTTCAAGGAACTTAACCAGCCACAATAACGGTAAATCCGAAAGAGTTAACCTATACGCTCGGACAAACTTTCCGTCGCGTCGGAAAAGTTGAGCCGACCTGCCCCGGAAAATCCCTCTCGGTAATTAACGTAAGAAAACTGGTGCGGGTAGATAAATCGCCTTCGGCCCCTTTTCTTCGATTCTCCTCTTCTTGTAGGTAAAACTATCGGAGTACGTCCACTAAAGAAATAATCTGGAGCAAAATTACCGCTACAAAAGTAGCGCATATAATTTATAATACAGATGAAAGTGCCTTATCAGTACAGCAGCAGGCGTCCATCTGGTGGACAAAAAGCGTGTAGCGGTAAAATATTCAAAAACCCAACGCTTTCTATTTTACACACATTATGCGAACAGCGGGGAAAGCGCCGCCTAATCTCTCTGGATTTGGCGCGACGCTGGGGCAATAAAAGCGTGCGTAAGTGCCACCGTAGAGAGCAAAAAAAAAAAAAAAGCCAGAACCGAGCAAGAAAGCGGGTAAATAACGCACACGAGTACTTGCGCGCGCGCGCGCGCGGATATGCAAAGTAGATTATAACGCCGCGCTGTCGCCCTTTATCCTCTCGGGAAAAACCGCAGCGTCTGCAGAGAGACACCGGGGGGAAAAAGAGAGTAATTCGTGCTCCTATTATTTTTAGCTTTTTTTCGGCCGATTATCTCTCGTATTTCTTCAGCGAATGCTTTTCCGCTTGTTTTTCTTCTTGGAAACTATGTAGCGCTGCGCGGAAGTACTTTGGTGTGTCGACAACTCGGTCAATAGTGCGTCACCGGAAATTCGGTGACCCGGTTATACTGTACTCCAAGTTGGTGAGCAATAAAACTAGATTTTCTTAGCGGATTTAATAACCGCGGCTTATTACATTATACATTACGCGAGTCGATTACGAAACTTTTTACGACTCGGAATAATCATATGGATATATAATAGACTTTACTATAACAAAACAGCAGACAACGACAATCTAGACAAACAAAATATCTATATTTTAATTCAATAATGAACGATCTCTTCATCGAACTTTTTATCCCTAAATTCAGGAAGCTTGGCTTGATTCTTGCACTATTTATCCGCCTGCTCCTACTCTTTTCTTTTATTCCCTGATGTCACATGTTCCTCCAGCTCCAGCTCCTTCTACAAGAAAACGAAAAATCGTCGCCCTTTCATTCTGTGTGTGTGTGTGTGTGTGTGTGTGTGTGTGTGTACTCGGAAATTCCAACGCGAACGCAGCGAAATTACAGCACACCACATCACAAATATAGTGGAGAAATAACACGTACAGTTCGAGCAGTACTCTGCGCTAATTTCATTAAGTTCTCAGCAAGCAGTCATCCTTAAAAGCGAAAACGTTCCTTCCGCAGCAGCGACAACAGAGAGAGAGAGAGAGAGAGAGAGAGAGAGAGAGAGAGAGCAGCCCATACATACACGCCGAGCTCTCGTTCTCGCTCTTTATATATCCCCGACGCTTTTCGCTCGAACGACTGCTCCCTTCTCGGAGCCATTGTTTCTTTATCAAGCTGTGCGAGTCGTCGTAGCTCGGCTAACGCAATTATTTTCCGTTGTTGTTTCAGGTAAGCGATGTTCATTCTATAGCTCGCGGCTGCCGCGCGCGAGCACGCGACGAGCTGTGAGTAATATCGCGCGCCATAATCCACTTGGCGCGTCTTGCTGACTCTCTGTGAACGGGTCAGCGAGTGCTTTACTGGTACACCCCTTTATTTTTTTAGGTTTTCCGGTGTGTGTCTCGTTTCGGAGCCTGAGAGAATTATGTATCAACGTTTAGTTATGGTACTGTATAACACCGCTGCTTTAGCTAATTAGCAAACAATATAGTGTTTTATTAATTAGCTCTAAATTGGCGAGAGCAGAGAATAATTTCAGCTCTAGTGCCGATACAGATTTAATTAGGCGCAAAGAGGAGTTTCTTCCGCGCAGAAGAGGTAGGAGGTCGGCTCGAGTGTCTTCGGGCTTATAAACAAAAACGAGCTTCGGACCTTTGAGACGGCGGCTCTCAAAGGCGGGGTATAAACAAAAGTTTCTAATGAAACGGTTGACATTGAAAAGCTATGGCACAAAAGACTCTGCTCCTTTCCAACCGCTCTTGTATAATACGCTAATTCCTCTTTGAACCCACCCGTGTACTCTCATCGGTATATAACAAAGTAGCGCCGCAGCCGCGAGGAAACTCCTTCATAAAAATACAAACGCCGCGCCAACACACACGCGCACAATAAGCCCGCAAAAGAAAGAAGCGAAAGCTCGACTTTTTTTCGAAAAGTACTGCACCCGACGATTCTTTGCCCCTTGGAGCGCGAGCGCAAAAAGGATCAAGTACAGTTATTCGCTTAGAGATGAAAAAGAGTGAAGGACGCGATGCAAGAGAGAGAGAGAGAAAAACAACAGGTCAAAAGAAGCGGCCTTTTCAGAGCCGACGCTGCGTTAAAAATCTTGGTTCGCCTGCGCGCTCTCTCCCTCTCTTTTGGACCGGCGAACAACGAGTTTCTTCTAATGACCAATTACCGGGGGCTCGCTTATATATATATACTGCTGCGCGTTGGTCGGTTTGTTAGCTTGACGGGAGGTAGAAAAATAGTGGCTAGTGCGCAGCGCCTCATGGAATCAAGAGTAAGGCCGGAAGAAAGAAAAGAAAGAATCGAAGGGACAGACACACGTCGACAAACGAGAGAGAGAGAGAGAGGGATGAAGGAAAAACCGGACGAAAGATGGATGAAAGATAGCGTGGGTTTTACACGTCGCTTGCAAAAAGGAGAGGAAACTCCGGATGCAAAAGCTCGCTCGTAATCTGTTATATACTGCAGTAGTAGACTCGGTTTTACAACGAATGATTAAAACGTAACGAGATGAGTCATACGAATATCGTATCAGACTCTCTGCAGCCTCTTCCCCGATAATACTAGCTGCAATTAAGCATTCACGGCTCGCGACGTACCCCGCCATGTCTGCCACTCGAATTTAATTAGCACACCCGTGGAGGGTTATAGGACAGGTCTACGAGAGACTCCAGCGTCGCTCCAAGGTGACAGCAGCTGCGTTATTGATGAAGCTATTTCCTCACACCCTCAGTTTCTTCTTTAATAGGTATACGTTATATAAGCGTACGTTGTCTTTCAGATTAAGCACAGCAGTGAGGTAAAATTGAAGCTGCGCTGTAACTGCGCCTATTATCGTACTCATTTCGTGAAATGTTTAACAGATGGCAGAGAGAGGGTGTGTGTGTGTGTGTGTGTGACAACGGGGTCGCTCCCGTCGGAAATTGAATGGAAGTCCCTGTCTCGGCAGCGGTGTAATGGCAGCCAGTTTTTGTTAATGCCGGTTTACCTCGAGGCTAGCCGGCGAATCGGGATAATGTTGGAATGGGAAATGAAGTGCATTACGCGCGTTTAGGATTCTCTTTGGCTTATTGCAGTCGCGGGACACGCTCTCTCTCTCTCTCCAGGTGTAATCCCTAATAGGATCTCTCTCTCTCTCCGCCTCCTCCGGTAATTTTCAAGAAACGGCCTTTTCATTATTATTGCCCGTTTAATACTGTTGGCCATTATACGCGCTTTAGAGTCGAACGCCGCGAAATTTAATTTATTCAGTACATGAATTCACTCCCTAATAATAATCATACATGTAGTTTCCGTTGTTAGCTGCGCAGCTCTCGCTAATAAATTCGCGTTCGTCTATGCGCAGCTCTCCGCTCGTTAATTACACAGCGCCGGACATAAAACCAAATCGGCCCAGCTCTCTCATATAAAATCTGCGTGCAGTATAGCGCATCCTTTGTTATTGCTCCCCCCTAAGCTGTGCATTTTTCCATCTTCCCTTAATACCGCATTGTCTTCGCGTGTGTAACTTCATAAAGCCCTTCTTCCCCCCTATATCGGAAGCGCATATACCGCTATACGCGCTCGTGCTCGCGGTCACCAATTAAGTTCAGTAGCAGCAGCAGTAGCCTCTCCAGTTTCGCCCGCATACGTGCGGCCAATATGACAAATTCGCCCATTGTCATCCCCACCCCCGTAGCCCAGTCGGCGGCAGTATTCCCGCGAGTGCAGTGCAGGTGCAGCGGAGCGCCACTTCCGTCTGCTGCTGCTGCTGCTGGGGGGCTGCTCTTATCACGAGAAGCTCACGAGGGCCGTAGTCACGAGCTCCGCGCGTCTTGGCGAAAAAGGGGGGAGTTCTCAGCTGCTGCTGCTGCTGCTGCTGAAGTAGTCGTGCCCGCGGCATCGGCTCTTTGACCGTTTGCTTCCCCCGCTCCATTGTACACTGCTGCTGCTGCTGACTCTCTCCTCGACCGTTCGTTCTTTCCCTTTCCCTTATTCCGGTTACACGTCGTGAGCCCGAGCGGCGGCCTCCACGTCACGGTCGCCTTAATCTGCATAACCCCGAGTCTGCTGAGTGCCGTTATAGAGCCGGTGGATCCGGCCGTTAAGCGAAGAGGAGAGGAGAGAGAGAGACACAGAGAGTCAGTCGGTCGGACGTGTCTGAGAGAGAGTACAGAGGGATATAGTAGGGGGGAAAAAGCAGGTTGATATCTGCAGGGGGCGAGAGAGCACACCACTATACTAGCTAATACTGCATGATGTTGGACAGGATGACGGACTCTGTATACTCATTTATCGCGAGCCCTTCTCCGATTTCAGCTCTATCCTTTCTTCGGCGCATTAGCCCCGCTAATACGCTTCGATCGGTGTGTGAGAAACGTTGGGCCTCTTCTATCGGGTTTCATCGCATCTCTCGGTATGTATATACAACCTACTGCAGTAGTAGGACCCGCGAGTTTCGGGGTCAGGTTTCGATTACGCCGGAAGTTTGACTGTCGATTCGCTCGAGAGGAGAGAGAGAGGCGCATTTAGCTCTATCTCTCTCTCTCTCTCTCCGGATATGCCGGAGGGATATTATGTGTCGTCATTGTATATTCATGATAGGATCGTTTTATCGGCCGAGGATCTCATTGGGAATGCTACTGCTGCAGCTACTCGCGGACTGTATTACACCGAGTCTACTCTTTTGCCTACTGCGCGCATATTTGCTGATGCAGTGTGTATTTACTATATATACCGGCTCCATATTCCACGATCGCCGAGACAAATAATTCCAATGGCTGCTGCTTTTCATGTATAAGGGCTAGATTGAAACGAATTTCCATGTACAGAATCTATGTAGCTCTCTATACACAGAGAGAGAGAGAGAGAGAGAGAGAGACGAATATCGAAGCTGATGCTCATTAATTATACGCATCGGGAGCGAAACTAGGCCACACACATACTCGTCGTCGCTTTGCTCTTCAATCATTAGAAATCGCGAAGAGCACTTGAGGACACGTGTGTGCGTCGCTGCTTCGTTCTCATTTCACGGCTGCGGCGGGCTTCTATATAATCCTCGTTCGGCAACCGCACGAGGTACAATGAGGTTCACGAGAACGCGGGGGGCATCGATCGATCCCAAGCGCGCAGGTACATGATGTACAAGATAGAGGAGAGGGAGCGAGGCCAAAGAGCAGAAGCCGACTCTGACCTGGATTCGACGTCGAAAGAATCCGCTGCTGCGGAGGTTTGATACTGATGGCCGCAGCGTCGTTGTCGTGACGAGCACTTCTATACCTAGAGGACTTTTCGGTTGTCGCCTTCGTATTAGAGAATAATTCTCTCCCCGCGAGTCCGAAACACAGTTAGAACGATCTCCAGAGGGAGCGTCTGCTATACGGAAAGAGAACGAGGTATACACATTATTTCGATGCCTGCTTGCATGCCGCTTGCTAATTAGCGGCCCGACCAATTAGCCGCGACTCGTGTAACCTTTGCACGCCGCCGCCGAGGCGGAGCTTTTCAAAGGCTCGTGATCGCGTTCGCGCGCGCCGTGTATTTTGTAGAATCAGAGCTTTTTCTCTCTATATGTATCTCAGAAGAAAGCTCGTTAGTCGGATAATACGCGTTATATTTTCAAAGAATATGTCGCTTAGTTTTCGGCTACTGAAAATGCGCGCGATGTGCATCAGATAATGTGCGTAATTGAAATGGAGAGAGAGAGAGAGGGAGGGAGAGGCGAAACGATGTCCCATTTGTCCCGCGGATCGTTGCGCACAAGTGGCCCCCGGAGCTATTCGCCGTAATAATCTAATAACGTGAACCTACTGGAAATGTCAAACTGGTCATGCAATTAGCCCCGAATGTGTGTACGCGCTGCTACGCAAAATGCACGTTGTAAAGCTCGGAATCATCGTAGTGGTTTCATATAAAATATCTAGGTTAAAATTCGGAAGATTATGTCAGTGTCTTGTATGCTCGCAAAATAATCGACGTATATTTACCGTGCAGTTATCGTGCAACTTGCTGGGTCACGTTCTATTGGCTCTGCGGGGGCATCTTTAGGGATTAATGAACCACGATTCGACTTTCAAAATAATTCAGTTAATCACGACACACACGGAGTAGTTGAGAGCAACTCGAGCGAAAGACCTCAGTCGTGTCGTGTGTGGTGATCTTGTCTGCCCTCCCCCTCTTTCTCTCGTGTATGTCTTCATCTTCACCTTCAGCCACAGTATCGACCACGTGTCCGAGTCTCTTTGATGTCCTAGTCAGTGTACCGCAGCTGCAGCCACAGATCGAGCCTTTGACGAAGACACGTCGTTGTGTTTAACCGTCGGTTAATTCAGAGTTATCTCGAGCGTATAAATTTCATTTAATCTCATGACTATTATTAGACGTAGTAGTACGCGTTTCCAGATAATGCACAGACGTTTCTGCGCGGATGTTTACACTTCGTACCGAGAGATTCCAAAAAAGGTGTGCTACACATACCAGTAAAGGGACACATCGAGCATCTCGTCGAGACACTCGTAATTATATTCCACACACTCGGTCTTCGCACTCCCTTCCATACGTACATGTATACTCTCGTACCTAAACCGGTCCTCACTCTTATACTCTCACCTCGGAATTAATTGAAAATCGCAATATAAAGAGACGCCACTAATTAAATCGCGACACGTCCCTCGAGGTGGACTCTAAGAGAGCGAGAAGAGAGTATATCTTCCTCGCCGGGGATTTCCACCTGCGGATTATTACAGGCGGCGGTCATATCAGCGTGCAGGTGCGAGATGGCTGAAGGGCGAGAAATTTATGGCCTCGCATTACACGAGAGAGAGAGAGAGAGAGCTACCGCGTTATAATTAATAGTTCGAACCGGGAATAATTGCTTTTTATTCGACGACGGAGCTTGTCGTCGTTCTTCGCGGCAAACTTCTTTTTTTCCCCCTACTGGCGTGACTCTCTTGGCGGATGTGTTTCCCTCGCGCTGGAATAGGCGTCGCGCGTCTGATGCAGTTTTTTTGCTGACTAAGATGTTTCAACTGGTACATACACAAGCTTGTTGCCAACACATACTGACATACACACACACACACACACGCGCGCTCGCTCGTGAAACGTTATTTCCCGTTGAAGCAAAAACCGATAAGTAGCTGTCAACTTTAAATTGGGTTGTGTTTGTGTATGTTTGCGTGAGGCTGTTAAGAGCCGTTTATATCTGAATATACGCGCGTGTGTGCTTTCAAATTAGTATACATCAGGAGATGGAATTGGCTTCATAGAACACGATTCTAAAAACGTTTAAGTTTTGGCGCGAAATTCAAAAGCGCGATGTAGTAGTATATACATAGAGCCATCTCGTGAGATAAACATATCGCTCGAGATACATACTTTGGAAGAATCTGAAACTACACTAATTCCTATATAGCCAACCGCTAGCTCTCCAAACAATTTCCCACACCCCGAGAGCGTTTATCCGCTCAGATCGAACTTGCACACGGCGCAGCGGCGCATTAACCTCGCAATCCGTTCGGCCGCGCGCGATTTCATTGTCTTATATCCCGGCCCCCAGTGTAATAGGCGCAATATTAAGAGTCCAATTAGACGCTCGTTTTTCATCCGGCTTAATGCAAACGCCGCCGCTATCGCGGAAGAGAGCTGCTGCGCACCACCATCGAGTTAACTGCGCGAGTTCGAACTTTATTTCCGGGGCTATACTGCTACTGCCAGCTAATAGACTCTCTATATATACACTGTATCTCCTTGTATATACTCACGAGGCGTTGATTGCATCGAAAATTTTTGCTTTCCAAGCAACACTATACCACTATTCCGTAAAACCTGCTACACGCGCGTAGTAGTTCGCGACATATTAAAGCCCTTACACGCAGCGGCGATATGTTCCCATTTCATAAGCTTTCCTACTATATATATATCTCGATATCGAGCGTTAGACACCCGGTTTTGAACGACAACGCGCGACATCGAGGAGAGCCGTTATATTATATAGCAGCAGCCGCGTTTTACGTCCCCTGCTTTCGGGGGCCGTTATGTCGTTTAGCGCATACACACACACATGCCTTGGCTATACACACACACACACACGATGTCGTCTTCATTTCAATCGTGTCCCAACGGACGCTTACGATCGACGCCCACGCGAGAGACTTCGAGAAGTTACATGCATCGTTGCGAGACTTCCTGAAGATACTCGTTGCGAGCTGCACACGTGCCGCTGATGTAGACTTCACCGCGGCTTCTTTTTTTTTACCCTTTTATTGTTCATTCGAACGAGCACGATGTGGGTGGCTCGGCAGCTTATACTCCGAGTTGGCGGACTGATTTTACGTACCGTTAGTTTTTATTGTGATCGCGGGGAAGAACAATCCGTGGGGAATATTCGATTTTGCTCGGGTCGTTAGTGCCCGAAAAATCTTTTGTTAATGATTACGAAAATTCAAAAACGAACACGACGAGACGACTCAATAGCCGTCTGAATTTTTAACGAATGAATAACAGGAGCGTGAATTACCTTCTCTCTCTCTTCCCGCGACTGAAAAAGAATTTACGTGCGAATAATTTCGGGCGAAATGGTGTCCGCGCCGCTGCGCTTTTGTGTACGCTCGCGATGCGACACTTTTATTGCGCGCGGAATATTTGCGGGAGCTATTGCAGCGAATATGGGCTCGATTAAGGCCGAGTCTTAAATTTTTTTTCCCCCGTGGAAATTTTATCTCGCCGCACGCTGCGCTGAAATGCTATTAATGAGGATTTTCTATACACACACACACACAGTAATTTTTACGTTTTTTTCCTCGTTGTAAACTTTGCCTCTTAAAATCTCGCATTGATTTATCGTCGCCGTCCGACACGTGTGTACTTATCTCGTGAATATGAGCAGGATGTATTACGGCAAGTGATATGGCACTTTGGAGAAATTCGTCGAAGGTGTAAAGTGGATGGAAAAAGCACGGCTAAACTTTTAAACACCGTTATATGCACACGTTTAACGAGCCTGATGCAAAACGACCCACTTGCTTAGAGGAGAGAGTCAGTTAATAATCCATAAAACTTAATTACGTACCGACGACAAATCCGTAAAAGTGTTTCAGCGCAAAAAATATCAAATTTCTCGCTCGATACGTGTGCATCGACTTCTCTCCCGAAACTCCGATATGAAAGGCGGTTATCCGCCCTCGTATCAAGTGCAGCACTGCTAGTTATATTTGGTGAGATGGCCGGAACCTCCGGATTCAGCTGAAAACCGTATAGCGCCTTCAATATGATGGGCTGTACAACAATACAGTATACAGCAACCTTCGCGTCAGTTGACGTCGACGCGGGGGAGGTAAGTAATATATAGTAAGACGCGGATTAAGCTGGATATGACGAGGGGCGCGCGCGCTTTTGTATAAGGCTCTGACTGATCACCCCTGGGTTAAGTTTTAATAAGCCGCTACTCCCGCTGAGTCTATACCTATCGCGTTGTAGGTGTATTGAAATAGTTTCGCGGCAGATCAGTCCTGAAAGCTGGAGTTTGTTTTGATCGATGGCAGTATTTTGTCTTGTAGTTGTAAGAATTTCGTTTTATGACGCAAGTAAACTTTCTCAGCCATCGGTGTAAGCCGATATTTCGAGTGTGCTAGTACACATAACAGCAGGAAGCGTCATCATCGCGTTACTATATACTGCGTAGGCGTGTAACGCAGCCTCTCTTTATTGAACTGGCATATCACTTACCTATACTGAACTACACAACCGACGCGACAAAGTCAGGTAGAACAAGATTTACTGTATAGGTACATTATATACGTTGCCTTCTATTTTCCTTCAATTTCGAAGCATCGCGCGGCCGTTGCTGCAGGTGTTTATGGAATATCTGCTGCGCGCGTATATGAAGGAGCTTGATAAGGTTGCGCTCGAGTGTATACCTGTGGCGCCTCTGACTACAGCGGCTTATCGTACATGAACTGCTGCTGCTGCTGCGCACGTGCTTTCGTCGAGTGTTCTCCCCCTCTCTCTCTCTGTATATATATAGTTGGATCTAGTATAGAGTACGCGCGGAGATGATGAATGGCCAAGTTAATTAAGCGCAGTTCTTTGATAACTCTCGACGAACTTCGTTGGGGCGAAAGTTCGTTTTGCAATCGGCAAGCAAATAGCTCGAGTTTGTTAAAGGGATGAAATTGTTTTTGTTCTCGCAGCGAAGAGAGAGGAGGAATATCCTGATAGACGCTACGCGAATGCGATTAAATTAATTGAAACGATTATCGACCGTCGGTAATTTTCTACAATTTCCCAACGCTCTCTCCCTAAATGAAATATAAATCATCGAGCGAGAGCGGCGACGCCGCATTGTTGTCAAACAAAACATGCGATTCATTCTCTGTCTCTCTCTCTCTGTTTTTTCCGGCCATCGAACACTACACGGCCTACGGCGTTTTTCATGTTGACTCGCAAAGTGATCAGTTGATTGCCTCGAATTGCCCGGGAAATTGAAATTTCCGAACACCAGCACTGCCCCCGCCTATACACAAAAGGACAAAGTTGAAATAATGAAACGCGTGTTTGCACTTTTTCTCTGTTTGACCTGATCAGTAATCAGCGCGAGTAGAATGAATAATAATGTGTGCTCAGTCGTTGAAGGCACACATATTTGCTTTAATCCGCTGTGTCGGGCCTGTTGTAACGATGTTTAAAGCTCCAATTATTGCAGCGAAATCTGTATAAAGGGTGTCGGTCGAATTTTTATTGATATGTACATATATTTTTCGAGCCGCCTATATGGATCACGTAAGTGATGATAATGGATATCGATTTGCAAGTAAAATGTGATGTGCCTTATTTATTTTCGTCTCCGCAGTACACATGGAAAAGAGTAGCCGATAAAAAGTAAAGCGCGTTTCTAGATAGCCCTAATATATAGCCTCGACCCTCAGTCTATACAGCTATGACGCGTTCAACCTAGATTAATTAACCTTTTGCCTTTCACCTACGACACAGAGGCGGCGGCAGACTCACACACACACACACACACACTGAGAGTAAAAAGCCATTTCGCCGATAAACGGCAGGTTTTCCCGCGAACCACATAACGGGCTAATGCTCGCTTGCACGTCGCCATCAATAAAACGCCTAGAGGGAAATCAAAAAGGGCCGCCCTGTTCTCTCGGCCGTATCGACGCCGCCGCGCGCACGACAATAACAATGCCCTCGTAAATCTCGGACCCGCGAGCCTCCGCAATTTTTTCCGTCTCTTTCTTTCTACGCCCCTTTCCTATTCCACTCTGTATATATACACACACTTTTCTATCTTTATCTCTCGCTCCTTTCGTAGGTTATTGAAAAAAGGGATGCGAGAGTATGATAACGCGCGCGCGCGGTTTTGCATCTGAACGAGCGAGCGGAGATTGCCGCCGCCGCCGCCGCCGAATGGACTCGTAAATCATAATCATCGCACACACGGCGTGTAATTAAGTCGATACGCCGTCTCTGGTAACTGAGTGCGCATCTCTTTGGTCAAACTCGAGAGTGGAGGAATTTTAATGCTCGTATATACGTTATGTATATTACATATTTATAGGCTTCGTAGAATCGGGTATTCGCTAAGTAGAAAAGTTCGATTACGGTAAGACGCGAAGAAAGAAAAATTAAACAAAAATGGTACAGTTCGAATGGCTCTACATAAATATAAATATTCTCAGAATCCACGATTTAGCCGTAAGCTCCGTTGGACGCGTTCGCTTCTTTTTTTTCTTCTGCAGAACAAGCCAACGATCGTGTTCCGCGAGAGAAAACGCTACCGCCACGTTTTACGATTGTTGCTGCCTCCTTACATATACGAGATAGTATTGGTGCGGGTATCTCTCGCGCCGATGGAAATGATCGATGGCTTCTGGTTTTATGGCTCTCGGCAAAGATTTTTACGAGGCTCGCGCGCTCGCGCGCGCCAGATTATTATTATTATATTTATAAGGGGCCGAGGAGTGGCTAATGAAGTCGTAAAAATCTTAATGATTGAATGTTTATGATTTTTTTTTCTGCTTCATCCGCGCGCGCGCGCGCCGATAACGTTATTGATTTAGTTGTGATCGATAACGCGTTTTTTTCAATCAATTCATCGCTCGAAATTATTCTACGCCAATTGTATATATACAAGATTCCAAATAAATCAAACCAAATCCCGCAGCAGAACACGTCAGCAACTCTCTCCGACAAAACACGAGCTTCCAAAGCCACGAGCAAGTAAGCAAGCTCTGCTGCATCAGCAGCAGCAGCAGCAGCAGGTCTCGGCTAAGCCAAAGGGAATCGCGCGCGATGGCTCTGGGCTTAAAACTAATTGCTCGCAGGTGTCGCGCGAGCGCGCGCGCGTCGCGTGTTTATCTCGCGGCTAGCCACAACTGGTTGTAGCCGAGAGCGCTTTTGCCTCCCTTTTTTTCATCGCGTCGTTCGATTCCACGCCGAAGCTTTTTTTCAAGCTGGACACGATGCAGCCGATTGCATATAAATCGCGCGGATTTACATGCAAATTATTATACGTCGCGCGTATGTGCCGGGAATTAATAATATACAGTGTGTACGTGACGTAATGCGAGAGGTGGATGATGGAAGTTGCGTCGCCGATAATTTGGTGCTTCTTTTTTTTCCCCGATGGATGAGGGCGACGCGAGGCTGATGGGATAAGAGACGGAAAAGACGTATGTTTTGAAGATCTCCGAGGGTTTCATTTATTTATTTATATAAGTGCAGGCGGGAAAGCGATTGTCGGGCTGTGTATAACTTATTATAGGTTTAATAGAAAATTATGTACATGATTTTTTTATAAATAAATTATTGAAATCAGTAATGTAAGCGCTCAAAATTGCTACTTTCGAAGTATATTAGCGGATCTAATTAGTCCAGGCATTTCGCGATAAGAAATTAATAAAGCGCCGCGTCTTCTCCATTGAAAATTGTCGGCTTCGAGAGAAGCAATCGATCAATCGGTCGTATCAAAAATTTAGCCAGGGCTCGTGCATTAAGATAGATGTCTGGTTCCTGGGGATGCGGAAAACTCCGCTAATTGGCATCCAGTTGTATTTTTTAATTATTGTTAGATAACAGGGGTTTCGTTAGCTGTTATTGAAATTCAGCGAATATATTTCATGAAAAATGTATTCTGCAACGCCTACAATAAAATGTAATATTTTTTATTGGAAAACAATTTAATTGAGAGGTAAACATGACTGTAAAAACCTTATTAAAGTAACTGAACCACAAAAATAAATCATTAAACACGTTATATTGAATGATCAACAATCACACAATCGTTGCGCAAAAGGGACAAACAAGAAAAATAGCATCTCTCGCGTCGTTAATTCTGAGTTAGGAAACATCACAGTCATCAAAACCCTACGATTTTCAATTGATCCAGTATAATAACGAGATACATCAAAAGCCTATCACACTAACAAGTATATCTAACCAAAAAGAACTGCTCGTATTCATTGCTTCACCAGTTACACACCGACTTGTTATCGAATTACCGCAATCCCACATCAGCCGTTGCTCAGAGAGACAGAGAAGAGCAAAAGAAAAAAAAAATATTCACCCCGATCCGCGCAGCAGCAAATCATACAGGTGCATGGCATCATCGACACGTACCGGCTTTCTCGTTATGACGTCCGTGTGTCGCTAATGGCATGACGCAATCGAGGCGGAGGCATATACAACTCGGCCGCGAGATTAACTGCAATCACGAGGCGTGTCGCGGCCAAGGGAAATCGGACTCGTTCTAACCACTGTGTTTGTCGATGCGCGAATTATGTACCCGAGCCAGCTGTACCATTCGTCGCTCAAGACTTTGATGAGCGGTTTCTTTGTTTCTGCAATAAATGACGAGCTTCTCGAGATGTTAGTTTTTATCTGCGTGTGCTAAATTGTTATTCGCCATAAAAATTAACTGTCTGGTATACAGTCAAGTTTTTAATTGTGCAAAACGTTTTACAGGTTAATCTCTTCATTTCGAACAGCGATTCCCAATTTACCGGCTGATTGTATTCGTGTAAATATGCATCAATATCCGATCAGCGACGTGTGCCATCAAAAGGTTGCGAACTTTCATTACGCGATTTTTGCAAGAATATTCGTTTAAAAATACGTTTCGTATATATAGT
Organism: Cecidostiba fungosa; assembly: GCA_900474305.1. Classification (NCBI taxonomy): domain Eukaryota; kingdom Metazoa; phylum Arthropoda; class Insecta; order Hymenoptera; family Pteromalidae; genus Cecidostiba; species Cecidostiba fungosa. The sequence goes on along the minus strand of UCOJ01000257.1, from coordinate 65,633 downwards.
ATAATTAAAATTTAATTTAGACTTTAATGATATCGATTTATCAACGTGACTCTTTCGCTCTCGAGAATCCTCGGCGAGAAATTTCCATCAACAGCTTTTGAATTTTAATATCGCACTCGCGCGCGCTTGATGCAATAATCGGGACGAAAATTCGCTTCTGTAATATTTCAGTCAGAGATTCGACGAGCATAAAGTACGTCAAGTATTTCGAAAATTGTTAAACGCCGAATGCGACTGGAAAATTCCGAAAAGTGTAGGTAAATAAAAAGTATAGGAAAGAAGCTGTTATCGACTAATTGACGTCAGAAGTGATTTCAACACTTAATCATCATAATCGTATAGCGCATCAAATTCCCCTCATAGACCACTTATTTCGCCACAATTTACGTGTCTGGGTGTACATGTACGTGCCGCGAGAGCTCTAAACGAGCAGCTTCACGGAGAAATAGACGGAAAATAGTAAATCCAGCCGGAGCGGCCGCTCAAATTCCCGGTTATAAGCAGCGAGAAATTGGCCAATTACCTCCACTTTTGGTCACTTTCCAGCGAATTTCGGGGCCACAGCGGCGGCGGCGGCCTCTCATCCCACAGTCTCCCTATACACTGCGCGCGCGGACAAACTCTCGCGCTTGTTCATGAAGTTCAAATTGTCCACAATTCATGTGATAAACAGCGTGCGCCGCGCCGGCTAGCCTACTGCAACCCGTAATTATTTTTTAAACACCGCCGCGTCTGCTATATAAGAGCTCTTGAGCAAAAGCAATTTTACTTTATATGCATGCGTATACAACAATTTTGTTTGCGAAATATTACAACAATTTCATCTTTCGCGCGCTCTTTATCATTCGGACTCCCTCTCTCTCTCTCTCTCTCCTAATTGGCAATAAAATTTAAAAGTACAAGGACTGTATATACTGTATTGTAGTATAGCCGTCAGCGAAATTCAGCAAAAAGCACACACAGATGACCCATTAACCGGTGCTTTACGAGCAAGTCTGCACAGTTTACAGGTGTAAAAACTCCAGGACGATTACAGCATACTTAACCGAAGATTGACTAATCATATAATCATCTCGAAAGCGATAACCTCACAGCTTTCCCAACTGATGAACAGCTGCCAAAAGAGCCGCACGCGATTCGCGCGAGTTATCTTAGAAAAAGCTCTCTCGCGAACTTGGCGAATTTTTAAGGTCGCCTCTCGTAAAACCTTCGAATAGTATTACAGCTTAGCAGCGCGCGCTCGGATACACTATATACTTTTTGCCCGCGCCTCTTTGGACTTCTTACATGCATTACGGCGCGCTGGCAGCTTGTAATTTTCCAGTTATAGCGGTTTACGAAAAGGCATTAACTACTGTATAGGAAGTAAATCATAAACCCCCCCCCCTCCTCGTCCCCGTGTCTCTCGCGGAGAAAAATCTCCGTTTCGCTCCAACAATTAATTCCTCGCAGCCGCATCTACTTGCGAGAGAGAAAAAAAAGGAACCGAGAGAACCCTGCGCACTCGTGCTTTCCCAGTACATATAATACGCGCGTTCCTTATCACCTCGCGAGCCTCTCCTTGCAAGCTAGAGAGGAGGCGAGTTCTCGCTGCCAAATTGAAATATAGCCGGAAAGCGGTCTCCGCCTCGGCGCTGCGCTCGTAAAATCACACGGCCGATTATAAAGGCTCCGGGCGCCGCTAATCTCGAGAATTGCCGGCAAAACTTGTGAGAGAGAGAGAGAGAGAGAGAGAACGCGTTACGCAACGCCAGCGAGAAAGATAATTTATGGAATGCAAGAAAGGGGTGTTCCACCAGTACGTGTGCTGCTGCTGCTGCGAAGGTAGCCTCTTTTTCCGGCCGACTCTATAGTGCTGTGTACGTGTCTGTATGTGTGTGTGTGTGTGCCGCGGACGAGCAGTGCAGGAGCAGAAGCGGGAGAATGAACTCTGGGAATGGAGTAACCTTTAACGATCTATTATTGGATGTACAGTCCGGTCGCCGAGGTCTCTTCTTCTTCCTCTACTGCAGCTCCTTCTCGGAATCGCTCTCGTATATTGGCCGATGAGCTTTGACTTTGCTTGGAATGGTTTACTTAATACTGATCGCGGACTGATGTCTGATTATGAGACGATTATGCTGGTACGTCAGATTTTAGAAGAAAAAAAAATGTTTAAAAAAAAACAACGAATTCCATCGAAGACGATCTTATCTCGTCGCCAGACGGCAGCGGCCTATCACCTTTTCCCCGGCCACTTGTGAATACTACATATACACGACCAATACGTCTGCTCTCCGAGAGCGATATATATGCCGACCATTAGAGTCATTGGCTCATTGGAGAACCTGCTCTCGCTTCTCTTTCCCCCTTCTTCTTCTTCTTCTTCTTCCTCCTCGGCAATATGCGCGAGTTATCTGTTCACACACATATAGCTGCTGCTGCTGCTGCTGCGCTGTGTGTATATATACATATAAGCACTGCACGCGCAGGTCAGAAGGTGCACCGGAGACTTTTTAAGCCCTGCACTCGCTTGCTTCGCTTATATATACTTGCTTGCTTGCTCTCCTCTCCGCGCGCGGCTTCGTTCACGGAATCCCAGGCGCATTCTCGCAATAGCTAAATGGGGATATTTATCTGGCGCTCGAGCGATTTTATTGAATAATCGAGTTACGCTGCTGCGGCTGGATTCTTCCGGTAGGCGCACTGGAAAGAGTTATATATCGCGATGCTCTATACGTACTCTGCTGGGACGATCTGGAATCAACGACAAAAAAAGACTGCGGCATCCTTTTTTTACTTATTATACTTTGTGTATCGAATTTCACAAACACGTCGCGGATTGTATATAGTCGAAAAGTGACACGACTCGCACACGAAGTGTATATCCCCTTTAAGGGCCACTCCAGTGCACCAAGTTTTTCCTCGACTCCGCAATGAATTCAGTTAAAAAGCCGCGAGTATAATCGCGCGTCTCGCGGCAGCGAAATCCCGATTCCAGAGAGCTGGATGTCGCCTTTTATAAGTTCCGCGCTACGGCGGCATCTCCAAATCCGGAAGAAAAGTTCAGAGCCGCTCTTTTTTCGCCCCGTCGACGCTGTAGCGTATACGTGTGTGTATAGGTATGTCGGGACGCGATCCGCGGAATGCGCGCACTTCCGCCGATCGGAGGTCGAGTGCGTGCCGCGAGTAAAGGGGGGGGGCATATATACAGCGAGAGGTTCTAAATGATGCGATTCTGGTGGAGAAAAAAAGGATTAGACAAATTTGAAATTGCTCGCATGCGTGGCTGCAATTCGAGTCTTCCGTATATGTAGCTGCTGCAGGTTCGATTTTATTTTATCATTTCTATTTTTTTTTCGTTCCTTGTGTTGCACTCGGTTATTTACGAGTTTGGATTTACAGATTTTCTCGGTAGTCCGCTTCCTTATTGGAGCTATTCGCCTTTTTAATTCGCAACAACAGTGTGTGTTGCACATATATATTTATAATATCTGTTCGTACGCTCGCGAGCGGGATATAATATATTTATAGAATGAGTTACGTCGCACAATAAATTACCAGATCATCAAATTACTATGCAAATTAGTCGTTGCGGTATACATACACATACAGAGAGACACGAGCAAAGTCAATCATTAGCGCTGATTAAATTATAATATTTTCAGCGAAATTATATAGCGCCCCATCTGATTCATATACACACCATTTAATAATTAACTGCACATAATAACAGCTCATCTAACTGGAATATATTTATGTTTCAGGTGAGTAAGCGTTTTCCGGCTGTCCAGTCATAGACACGCTCCACACAGGTATACAATATACAGTATATATACGTGTGTGTGTGTGTGTGTGATTAGCCCGTTTGCGCACGAAACCACTTTCGAGTCGGAATATCACAGACAACAAGGCGCGACTGTATACACTCGAACCGAATCCAATCGAACTACGCGAAATTATTCGCTTCCGCCTCGTTGGCGCCGCCAACAACCGCCGCACGTATATACCGCACCATTAGAAAGCGGCGTCGCTTTGTTTTTTAATTCGTTCTCGCGTAACCTCGTTCGCGAAGGGAAAAAAACGGAGCAGCAGCTCGATATCGGGTTGGCCGGATTAAGGTCGCGAAAGGGAAAGCGCGACCTTTGGAGCTTTTTTTTTTTGCAGCCGCTTTCTCGAGGTCTCTGCGAAAAAATTGATAGAGACACAGCACGGATCGACGATTTATTATATACGTAATATTCTCGTGTTTACTGCTTTATCGAGAGGCGGGTGACAAAAACGAGACGAGTTTCTTATACTTACGTATTATGGCTGGCTGATGAAACTCGGTGTACTTTTACTCTCGCGGTTTCGTTTTTTCTGCTTTTGGTTTCGGGAACCAGCTCTCGGCGGAATATTAAGGGACGGGTTTTCATTTATGCGACGTCGGTATGTCGAAACTGACTATGTATACGACTTTTATATAATTGTATTCGGTGAAACGCGATCGCGCGGCTTATATCGTTCGGCGATACGTATATACTCTCTTGATAATTCCGACCAGTTTTATTTAGAGTGTTCTCCACCGCTGCGGTATAGAGAGAGTTGGATGGTATAAATCGAGGGAAAAACATATCGGGGCAAAAAGCTCAAAGAAAATTACCTATTCAGCGATCGCAGAGCAGAGAGACAGTTCCTTATTACCATACAAATCGCGCACGACTATATATAGTTCTCCGCTTGAACGGAAAGCCTCCTCTCTCCTCCGGATTATATACCGTAGCTTTGCTCGCAATTAAATTCGCGGAAAGCGCGAAAAAAGAAGAAGCCGCACCGTTGCTCTCTCTTGAGCTTTTTCAATATTTATATATGTGCCGCCGCGACAAATATAACCGTAAAATCTGTTCAGGCTCAGAGCTTTTTTGCTCGTCTCCTGCGTTTGTTGCACGGAGATCTGCTAATGGTGGGAAGATTTCATCTCCGAATGTATAACTTTTTTTACGAGATTTCGAAACTCATCCTCGTTTCGGCGCGAAATTCAAACGCGTGCGCGCGCCTATATTCATAACGTCATAAATCCAAGCATCGAGCGGCAGCTCTTAATTGAACGCTCGCTAAAATCATTCATTAAGCGCGCATCAATCATGTAATGACCGGTTCGTCCCCCTGAAAAACCGTCCATCATCAATTAGCGTTGCTGAAAAACGCGCAATAATCGCCGAGAGAGCGAAAAAATGTTCGCCCGTCGTTTAGCAGCAAGAGTTGAATGAATGAATGAACTAACGCTGCAGCGAGGCCGGTTTCGCTTGCGTGTGTGTACCGGTATACGTGTGAGAGAGCGACACGTGCATCTCTAGTCGCGAAAAACGTCCCGCGTACAGTTATAACCAGACGGAGCCGTGCGACTGCTTATATACCGTCTGTAATTTCACTCGCGCGCAGCTGCCGTTGTCCGCAGCGGTGTCCGACCAGTTTTCGTTGGGCATTTATTTGCCGCGGTGTCGGGAATCTGTATGTGTGAGTGGCGTTGGCGTGATTTTTCTGGATTTGAAATTATGTTTGGATTGAAAAAAGGTGCAATTTTATTGTCTTGTAATGACCGAAATCACGGCTCTGCGGTGAACCAGAGAAAACAGCGCCGTCGTGTCACGTGCTTTCTAGAAGACGAAGGCAAAAAGGCGAGAGAGAAGCTCTCTTTAGGGAAATTTACGAGGCTTGAAACGCGGTAACTCGCGTCAAGCGCTCCTTTCTTCCGCGTTCGATCTTGGAAATTCGATCGCACGAATTCTCGTCTTTTTGTCAAAAATTCTTCGTTAAAAACAACCAGCATTTTTGAAAATAGAAATTTAATGAAACGAGCGAATCTAATTTGTCCGTATATAACGAGAGCAAGATAAAAAATCTCGCAATTGATTTACCTCTTCCTCCCACGCGCGCATATCCGCCTGCAGAAAATCACATAACTAATCGCCGTAAAACACAGTCACAACAGTCGAAAAAAGCTCGCATTCACACTGCTCTAAACGCATCCTCCACGCCCGCGTAAAATTTCAATTTTCGCGCCCAGCCATTTATACCCACACACACACACACATACAGGATTCTCTCCCCTACGACCATAAGGAAGCGCACGGCCGTTCCCTCCTCGCAAATTTATTACACGTGCCGCGCAACCTCTCCGTCAAAAGGAGTATCTCATGCAGCCGACTCTCTCTCTCTCTCTCTCTCTCTCTCTCTCTCTTTCTCCGGCTAGAGTGTTGAAGGATTAGACAATTTTAAAGAGCGCGAGCGGCGGCTTCTATATACGACCCGTTAACCGCCGAGTCTCGGTGAAGGTACACATGCATGTGGGGCCTCTCTATGAGCAACGCTCTGGCGTCTATACCGTTGCGCCTGATTTCGCATTCAAAGCCGCCTGTCAGCCGATCAAACCGCGCGCGCAACAGAGCGACCTTTAGCCAGTCGGCCCCGTTCGCGGGATGACGCTGACGCGAGCCAGACGCGGACACGGCCAAAGGGCAGGGGGTTACGTGAGCACCGACACTGTCAAGCGAACGCTTATGCGGATCAGACCTCGGATGTGCTGATTTTCGGACATTTCGTCGATTTTGATGTTGAGATTTTTGTTTCTTGATGCACATATACTTTTTCGTTGTGTGTACTGGTTAAACTTGATCTAAAACCAATTTCTTATTTTAGAATTTGCAGTCTCGGACGTTTCTATATCTTTGGATAAAAATAATTGTGACATTTTAATCGCCTCTTACTTTACATTCAATTCAGCATTGAATAGAATCGTCAAACTCGGAATAAAAATCATAACGTCTTTCGTCTGACAAATGAGCCACAATTATAAAAATTATCCCGGAAATTACGAAAACCCACAAGTTTAACTTAACCGAGCCGCCATCCAGGAGAAATGATATTTTTATAACGACGTTTCGCGAACTTTCGAATTCGAAAAGGGATATGCTGCGGGCGTCGAGATGAGACTCGCTCGATACGTCAGCGGCGATCGACATTCGTGAGACGAGCTCGAAAAATAGAAGAGAATCCGCTATAAAATATGCAGCGCAAACGAGGCGCGAACTCCGAGACACGTATATAGGATAAGCCGTTTGGAGACGCGATATACCAAGATCGGGCTGGAGAAGAAAAAAAACGAAAGCCGAGAAACGGGAGTAGGTAAGCGTATAGCCGTGAGATAAAAAATTGATGTAAGCGATGCTTTGTGCTCTGAGCATCCGCTTTGATTAAATCATTGTACTCGTTATATATATCCTCAACTATATATTATATACGGTATCAAACGTTTTTATGATCAAGTGCTCGTTAAACCATAGCCAAAAAAAGAAACAATGTTTCCGCCACGATATTACACTCGGCGGCATTGTGCAAAGTTCTAAACGAATGTTACAACACAGCACCTGATGTATCTGTATAGACGCAAAAAACAAGTGGAACGAAATCTCGTCAACCAGTGTATTTCCATTCCGATTGTTTTTACGAGTACCGTTCGAATATTCGCTTGAAACTGTTCGCAATGGCAAATAACGTCATTATAACGCCTGAACAAAAGCGTCTCTATCTCGTCGACGTTCTCGGAAAGCAATTAAAAATTCCGATATAATAATAATCATTGAAAAAATCTGGCTTCAAACACGACATTGTTGTGTGCCATTATACACTGCACCTTGCTATATGTATATATACTCATACGTGTCTGGGTTCGCGAGCGTGTAAACACACTTGGGCTCGTCCATGCATATAAGACGGCGGCGGTGTATATAGCTCTGTGGAGAACTTTCACTGAACATTATTAGATACGCGCTGGAATGCGACTACCGTAACCTCGCGCCGGTGCGCACGCGGCGGCAGCTCCGCTTTATTTCTTTCTGCATGCGAATAACCTCTCTCTTTTATTGTTTCTCTCGCTGAAATGTCAGAGATGACGATTTTTTTTTGTACTGCACTCTTAATTTCTTTTTTCTTCTGTAAATAAAAGCGAGAATCGCGATAGGTTGAGAATTGACAAGGTATACAAAATTACGCAAGGGTATATATAATCAGGGCCTCATTAAAGTCCCATCTCGGTTACAAGCGGTAACAGACTGTTTCGACGAATCGCTATATACTGGAGTCGTGATAAATATTGAAATCGCGCGCATGTGTGTGTCGCCTTATCTTTGAATCTCGGCTCTCGATTGCATAATCGATGCCATCCTCTTATATGCAAGCGCGAAAGTGGAACGCGCAAAAGGCGCTTAGTGCATTATACAACCGGGAGGATGAGAGAATTCGCTCTGTCTCACAGGGCGAGTATTTTTATTAATTTTCTCTCTGGAATTTTGGATTTAATTTCAGTTGGCGGAAGTGAAATTCGCCGGATTATGCGAATGCGAGCATTTTGTTTCGAGGAATTAGAAGTTGGGGGCGTCGAGTGTGGTAACCTAATTTCGCTGTGCGCTGATGGAAATTAATTATCGTCAAGATTATATTTCACTCGAGTAAGTCTTAATAAAAATTCGTCGTTTTTCGACGGTGGTAAATCGAATCCTTCAGCCCATTAAAATCGCTTATTATCAGTCCCGCTTTCTATTCGTATCAGAGCGCATTAAATTTCCACGAGGCTCGCTTACTTTCGTTCACTTTTAATTGGGTCCCCACAGTCGAGAAGCGCTCTGTAAAATCGGCTAATTTCCATTAACTCGAATGGCAATCTGGTCTCTGTATAACGTATAGACGCACACAAGAAATCAATAGAGAGGAGCAATCGTAATCGATAAATCCTTGAAACCAGATCGCGAGCAGCGCTAGACTGCAGCTTCCTTTCGCGGAATATGCATATAACTCACGAATTATCCCAGGCGAGTCGAGTTTCTATCGGTTCGAATTAAATCATTAGACGAATGTGCCATAACTTTTGTCGACTGAATTCAGTTGTATAAAAACATACGAGGCTATAAGTATACACAGTAGGTATATAATATCTCGAGAAGGAGCAACAAGTCCCGAAAAGTCAACTCGGCCAAAGTGAATCAGCGTATCCCCAATTCCGAGCATACGTCCCGTGTCCTCTCTTCCTCGAACCGCAAGCACATCTCGATTCGATTCGGCGGGCCATCGGTCGAGAATTTATAAGACCTCGGGCCATTATTTACGTCGCCCGCTACGACGACGACGACGACGATCGGGTCCAATTCGTGCTTGCGCGCGCGAAATCGATTCCTCGGGATTACACGGGCTTGTTCGACGCTCCGACGAGAGAGAGAGAGAGACGGAGATTCCTATCTTGTCGCTGCAGGGACGTGTTCGCGGTGGACGTGTGTGTGCGCGCATGTCTCGTCCGGATACGACGAGGAAGGAAAGTGAAAGATTTCGGTGTTGGCGAGTGATCGTTTTTTTACTCTCTCTCTTATTGAAATGATAATCTGGTTTGAGGCAAACTAGATAGTCGTTGCAGCAGCTGGTATAATATATAATATTGAATAAAGGCTGTGTTGACGATTGAAACAAGACTTGGTTAAATCCAGTGCGATCCAACGGTAGATCACGATCCCGTCACCTCTCTCTCTCTCGAGCTTGCTTTTAGAAATCCACGCTGCTCTGATGCAGCACACGACAATCCACAATCCCACAGAACTGCAGCCAGCTCACTTTCACATTCCTTATTCCTAGGCTCACCGCGCGCATATAATCCGCAGCGTCGAGAAGCGCATGCAAGTGAAGCTCTCGCGTTAATTACGATCTCAATTAATCCGCATCAGATGCCTATCGCAGAGAAGAGAGATAGTCGAACAACAGCCTATAGAATTCCATCGAGGCGCTGCACATCAACCTGTCGCTCGAGAGCTCGCGCATTGTATACCCCGTAGGTGTACATATATATATATATATAGACGCGGTGACCGGCTGTCCCTGTGTGTCTATAACATTGCCGCATGGGAAAGCTCGCGCGCGCGAGCACGAGGTGCACTCGCCGCGAGTGAAAGTGATCGTACGGAGAGTGGAAGTCTCGATGTTTTCTATATAGCTTAGCGCCGGCGACGACCTCGCGTAGGCTGCACTGTGCTGCAGCACAGTTTTGAGAGCGAACGAGTCAGGTCGAGGAGACAAAGAGTTTGCTGAACTCGAGGGTTATTTAGACCAGTGGGAGGAGGTGTTGAGTTCTTTTAGTTTTGACGGAAAATTGCATTTTTTCTGCTACTGCTCGCTTTTGATGAATGTGTGTTGCATTATTATACGAAATTACGTAAACGAATCTACACGCTACGGGTTTTAATGGGATTTCGGAGTAATTCGTCGGATTTTAATTAGATCGTCATTAATGAGAGCGTGAAAGCAAATTAGCTCGAGTTTTGACAGTTTTTAAAAATTCTATGTATAATTGCGTGAGTTTATTTATCTTTTCATTTTTATAATAGTTATATTGACTGCGCACGTGCGCAAGTAGAGCAAAATAAAAAAAAAAGAACGAGTTATGTTGCAGTAAACTCGCATCCAGTCGGAAGGAAATGATTATTTCAGCGCGACGATAAAAAGCGATCAGCGTGTTCTGCTAGACTTGACGCCAACGCACTCACTTCCAGAGTAATTGCCGTGTTTTTTCTTCCGTCAAACTACGCCTGATCTGACACCGATATCATTGGCTCACCTGAACTCGTAAAGTCGAGATGGACTTTCACGCGCGCGCTGGATTAATTATGGGCAGACACCGGTATAACGACAACTGTAAAACTTCTATATAATCCGAGATAGAGATAACAATTTTTCATTCCGCTCAAAAATTCATCTGCGACTTTTTAAATCGTCAAATCTAATTACAAGCTTCAACTACGGCTGACGGTTAACGAAGGTCGACGTATCACGCGAATATGACATCAAAGCTATCTACGTGAGGTAAACCGACGAACGCAACGTCAATATATAGTCGATTAAATTTAACGTACTTCCATATGCAGACGCGCTCGCGGCGATGCAGCCATGTTTATTCATAGAAAACATACACACTTAAACAAATCACGAAGCTCCAAATGAATTACAAGCGCGCGCGCATCGGTAGTCTAATTGAACTAGAGTCACGCGCGTATAAGGACTATATAGGAGGAAGTAGAAAAAAATAAAAGGAATATCTCGTTTCTCAGCTTTCGCGAATTTACGCTCGTCGCGATTTTCATTAGCGACGACGAGACTCTAAATAATACGCAGATTTTGCTCTCTGAAATTAACGTATACCGACGGTTAAAGCAAGCGCAGTATAGTAGCGCGCATATACATAATCACATCATTCGAGTATGTAAACTAACAGGTCTACGCGTCGATTTACGCCCGTAATACCAGTCGCGGATTAATTTTCAAGCTTCGTTTTAAAGCCCATCGGGCTGACTGTTATGATAAACTGGTTACGCTTATTCGCGCACGACGACGACGACGACGAGGAGGAAATGGAAAAAACGAGCCAACGGAGAAACTGCAACGACTGCAGGCCGTTAAACGAATAAATACAAATACCGGAACGCCGCGATGTTAGTGCGCGATATGGACCAAAATTTATGCTCGCGTTGCTCAACAATAAGCGGATATACTGCCGTCGTCGTCTCGACGTTTATATACATACATATACACATAAGCGCTCACGGACGAAAATGGTACATGAGTAGTGAAATCGATAATCGGTAATGAACGAACTTCCGCGTACGCAGCGATGCTCGGGAATAATTTTTAATTGGAATCCGCGCTTCATCGACGACGAGATAATAATTACACCGAGTTTCGTCGAAGAATAGAACGAACACAATGATGAAAAATAATTTTCAATCGTAAACACAATATGATAAGTATACTGTGTGTCAAAGTCCGCTGACTTATTCAAAAGCCTCGTCCCGCGCAATTATCCCAACATCTGCATAATGTTCATCAATTCCATTCAATGGAATATTAATAACCGCCGCGCTGTCATTCGAACCATATATACAATCTTCCGCAGTCGTTTCCCATCCTTTCAGTAATTAATTTTCCCGCCGATATGTACCTTCACAACCCCGTATAATTACAGCGCGAACAATTCGAATTCCATTAAACGAAGTCACACGCGGAGGACGCAACAACCCCTTCAGTTCGAAAACAATAATATGTCCGCGCAAAACCGGTTATTTCAATATTCCCTCGTCATGTATATATGATGGAAGCTATCGGCTAATCCAATCTCCGCACGGCAAAAATCTAGCAGAGCCGTCACTCGCATTCTATGCCCATTAGGGATATTGTATATTCATACCCGCGCGCGTCCATTAACTTGCAGAGGTGCGTATACTGGCAGTGGACGCTTCGGAGCTTTGTGTTATCTATATATTGCTGCACTTGAGGGAATTGTTGGGCGACCGATTTTTCGATCTACCGAAAGCTCGTTTGTTTCCCTTTACGATGCGCGTTGTGAGTTTTAGATGGATTGTTGTATATATACTCTATACGATTGACGGGTGAAAATAAAAATTGTAGAGTATATTATAAATAATGACAGCAACAAACTAGTTTTACAAAAAAAAAAAGATCGATAACAAGCTCGCAGCAGACGAGACCGGAGGTAGTTAAAAATAGAACGAGGGCGAGCAGGTGCCTTTCGCGCCGCCGAATTACTCTATACGCGACGTACGAGCTCAAAAGCCAGCTGATGCCCGTATAGCTGAGACTCTTCTCTCGCTCGCGCGGTTTATAACCTATAAACGCGTTAGCTCCCTCGGTGAGATTAAGTGCCGTAATTGCGACCCTTCGTTCTCCCACTCGCCGCTATATATACGCTCTGCGACTTTTAAAGGCGTATATACAGACTGCACTCGCAGAACTGTGACACATAGATAATTGCTCTAATAAGAAGTATCTTTTTTTTCTTCAATAACGACGACGACAAGGATGTTTGCCGTGATGGTGGCATGTCGATGCAGCCTCTGAAAACACTCACTATATATTCATGAGTCATTACGGTCTATACGAGAACCGAGTGGCAGGTGCATCTCTCTCCAACAGCGAGTCAAGTTGCTTAATTAGTTCCCCAGTTGGGCTTCGCTTCTTGAAGGAGATATCATTAGGTTTTGTAAAAAGTTGCTGAAACTTGGAGCGTCGCCGATCTTGCTCAACGCTTATACAGTCCAAAAATTGCGTTCGCTACTCGTAAATTTCCCCCAGCGAAACTCGTCTATAAATGCACAGTTGTGACTTTCCGACGTTTCGCAAATCAGTCAAACTAAGCTCTGAAAGCAGCTAGCTAATGAATTTACGGTTATTATTTTGCAATTTTTACCAAACATCGGCTGTATGTTTTTCGCGGACGAAAGCATTCGGATTAATGAAGGCGCGGAAACTTTCCTCTTCCTCTGATAATTTCGTAACGGAACTTGAAAGGAAGAGAAGATTAGCTTTGATCCAACTCATCCCGACAATAAGACTCTTCCGCGCTTTCTTTTTAATTTAAAATTCCCGCGCAAGATCCCTCTTTCGCGCGCGGACTTTTTTAATAAAAACTTGCGCTGCCGAGAGACTCGAAAGAAAGAGAGAGGCGAAGCTCGTAATACACGAGGAAAAATAGCGCGCTTAGTATTGTATTGATCGATATTGCAAAAATTGAATTGGCTCTCGATATAGTCACGACCTCTTATTCAATGCAATTTTATGTACCTCTTGTTTTCAAATGAAAATGCAGAAATTTTACAAAAATCATGCCGACCACGCATTGGAAGAAAATTACTACCAGGAATGATTCGCTTATTTTGCATGTGTAATGTAATTGCTGGATAGGAAAGGTTAGAAAATATGTGATTTCCAGAGACACAACGTGTATGCGTTATGTCTTGCCAATCACGGAATGTTACTACTGACGCACATCTATTTTTTTTTCTCATCTCGTTTGTTTTTCAGCGTTGTTTCCAATGTCCCAACAATTATTTTAACAACCGTTATTTTTTTCTTTCCGATAATTCCATGCAAACATCGAGCGAAACGTCAAACGAGCTTTCTTTGTGTCACAGCGAACAAAACGGTAATTTTTATCAAAATACTCACTTCGTGTGCGGGTCGACCTGCATACGCAAACGCGCGCGGAGAGCAATGAAATTATTCTGCGCATTTATTTACTGTCGCGCTGCAGCTGCCCTTTTTATCTCGTTCCGAGACTGATTTTTGCGAGCTGCCCCTTTATTTATTTTTCACGAACTTTTATTCGATTGGGATCGTTGGAATTACTGTTGCGTTCGTGACATGACGATAGAATCGATCAGGAAATGTATAATGTTTGCAGCGGAAATTCACGCGCCAGTTAAATTTTATGTTTTCTTTCTATATATAAAAAGTTGTGCCACGCTATTCATGTTTTTTCATAATCTAAACAACATCATAGATTTTACAGGTTGCTCTTCCAAGTATTTTTTCCATTGGCCGTGGGCATTGTTCTTTTGATTCAACTTTAATTTTTCGTTATTCACGTTAATGCGAGCTATTAAATTCCACTACTCTTTCTTTTACGTAAAAAGCAAAAGTTACCAAAGAACCAGTTTTGCAATCATATTAACACGTATAAAACGACTGGACTTCATCTACGCAGTTTCCCAAAGCCAAAAGTGCACTTCAAAGCTCCCATTTGCAAGTCGGAAAAAAGCTGGTGGAAGAACCACGTCGACTTCTCATGATTAAAATGAAAGCCGGTTTGATTGAGTCCGCGGGTAGTCGGAAAATTCGTAAAACGTCTGGCGCTGCGCACCGGTTACCCGTTGAAAAAGCGAAACTTAATTTACGCCGACGCTCTGGGTTTGTTAATTTGATGCAGCGCTTTTACATCGGAAAATGATTCGCAACAAAGAATTCTGATGCTAATTGTTATGTCCGGTCGGTAATTGAAAGGCCGAATATTGAAGCAACTCTATTCGCACATTCTGCATTTTCCAACGTTCCGCGATGTTGATGTTAATTCGACGAATTCGAGGAATTTCATTTTATACACGCGTGTATATCTGGAACGACGTACAAAAACGTCGTAAATCTTTCCCGTCGAACTGATGACGTATAATTCACGTGCCATCTCAGCCCGCGAAATATTACGAAAGATTATACGTCGAGGGTAGAGAGCGAATGCTCGATAAAAACGGGCCTTCATAAATCCGCAACACGGTATAGTGTCTCGAAATAGAAAAAAAAAAAACAACTGTGAGCCCCGAAGTTCATAGATCACGAATTTACGCGAGCCGAGTGTTTATGCGACTATCGGCATCCATCAGCTGTCGCCTCGTAGTGCACGACGCGTCGATCCAAATGGTCCGTAAATTTTCGTATATATTTTTTTTTACGTTCTCTCGGAAAGAACACGAACGGATAGATTTACGTTAGATTTTTATTAAAAATCTAGAGTATTACAGTTTAATTTATAAGTAACTTATACAACGAAAATTCGAAATCCTCCAAGTGGAAAATCCGTCGGCAAATTTTCTGTTCAGTCAAGCCAGCCGTGTCGCTTGTAAAAATCCGCACCTGATCCAATTCCCTGCGAGTCAGACGCAAAGGGGGGAAGAAACGTCGACTATCGGTTTCCGAGGATAACGTTGTTATTTTCGCGCGTTACCCGTCACTCAAGCGCCTTATAATCCGGTGGCGCCATAGTGACAGAGCCACGACTATCGATCGTGCGTAGGCGTCGACTGACTGACGTGGCTTCAGATTGTTCTTTTGAAAAAGTAATAATTTTCATAAATTTTCTTCGTTTCGCACAATAATGAGCCAAGGAAAGCAGAAATCACGTCTTCCATAACTCTCGAGACGCACTCTCTTAGCTTCATCAACCTGTGTTCCCATAGACTCCTTAGAATAGCAGCAACAGCAACGTCGAAACCGCATGCACTCGAGACACTCACTAGACACATGCAGGTGACGTCGTCTCCGTTTTAACAAACGCTTCCCTTCCCCGTCAAAGTGTTTCGCTGCGAAGTGCTTCTTCCTTTGGATCAAAGCCTCGTCTGTATCCGATACGCGCCTCTCGGCACACCCCCTTTTCCGAGCTAACGCCGCGAGGGAGGAATTGTTAAAGGTGCGCACCATTGGCTTCATCAATTTTCCTTGCTGGATGTTGTTCGTCTTTCCAGTATAAATAAAATAAGAGACGGGAATCACAGCTTTCAAATTGAGTTATGCGTAGTTTAATAACGTTCATCAGTTCGTATACACTGGTTAAATTTAATGGAGGCAGCTTAATGAATTTCAAACGAACTCGCTAATTAGTCTTAATATGGCAAAGTATGCCAGAATTATCACCGTCACACAACTGGGAATAATCAAGAAAAATGCACTTAGAGCATATGTACGGTGTGCCGCTCATGAATTTTTCCAATGAAATCGCCGTTCTTGTCCTTGTATACAAAAATAACGACGCACACCGTAAAGGCATGGTATCCTTACGAAAAAAATAATTGCACTTATCGCGATACATTCGACTGGCGCCGCGCCATTTGCATTTTTAAGGAAACGGATACGCTTTCATTATACATTATCATAATTTGTGGTTCAGGAATAAGGTTCAAGTTCGCTCCCGACGCGGGACAAGCGTACACATAAAAATTCAAGGACGGCCCCGGAAAGCAGTTGCCATATAATATATACATTTCAATGAACTTTATATACGACTTATATGCTTCACGGATGTTATGTATTCATATCCTAGCGATCAATTATGAATAAAACAAACTCGTTTCGTTTTGTCGTATATACGTATACATCTCAGAAATATCAAATGAGATCTAATACCGTCTTCTACTTTAAATTAATATCCGAATATACCGATCTCACGATTAATTCCATCACACAAACACACATGGCGTAGGCAGCTGCTATATAATGAATATTCCAGAGGCACATCACGCGACCTCAGAACGAAAAAAACACGAGGAGAAGACGCTGCGCTGCAGCAGCTCCTTAAATCACTCGCCACCCACGAGGCGAAAACAGAGGACTATACACACTCTTGGCGCGACGACCTTAAATTCGCGATCGTATACAGGCCGAGCCGATAAAGGATTTGTTTCGCGGGGAACAAGGTTGGAGCGAAGAAGAAAAAAAATATAAAACGAGGGACACGCGAGGCTGAGCGAACGATTTATATGGGCGTTTCGTTCGCGCTGAGGTCTTTTGGATAATGAACTTTGCGACGTTGTTTTTGTTGTCACGGCCTTTTGATCGATCGAGTTGTGAGAATTGAAAAATTGATTTATATTTAAATTCATGGCTGAAAACAAACTATGTTATATGAAAAGTTGTGCGCAGTGTAATATAATTGCGCAAATACATAGTATAAGACCGATTAGTTAAGTAATTCTTTTTACGTAAGACCGCAAACTTTTCACCGTTTCCAGTATATAATCGTTACAAATCGAAAGTGCACTCTGATGCAACTTACGCTTCACCTTACGTGTTCTAAATAAATTATAGAATTTCGATCGAAATTATAAAAGTAGCTTAATTTGCGTTCCCCCCGCTGCTGTCGCGACGATTGTTACGTGATACGGATTGCGTGTCGCGTTCCGAGGAAACGCCTCCTCGCATATTATTACCTCATCCGTGACCTCCAGTCCGAAATTGATTGAAACTGAATTCGATCGATACGATGCTCCTGAAAAATGCCAGACTCATAGTAGTTTCTTTTTAAACGCAATCACGACAATTAGCAAGTATCCGTTAATTGAACTATTATATACAATTTTCGTATCAACACTCAACATCTGTTACAAACAAGCTATATAGAATACCCACATGAGTTTGCAAATCACGTCGCGGGCGATCGTATCCACTTATATAGAGCCAAGAAAAAAATACAAAAGAGCATCAATTATACCGACACCAAACAGTCGGCGAGACTCTCTCAGGATAAGCATCGCAATCGCGTCCCGTACAGCAATTCATCCGCGCACAAAGGAAAAGAAACTCGCGCGCGCACACCTGCGAGTATATCACTCTTACGGATCCAATCACTATGCTAATGACTCACGACGCACATCTGTATATATGTACACATAAGTACAGCGGCGATTGTGTCTCAATTGTCGGCCAACTCGTTTCCATTATTCCTTCTCTCGTCGTCGTCGAAAACGACGAGAGGAGGTGAATCAGTCCGCGCGATCTTGAAGGTTTAATTATGCGCGACGTTGGCCTTCGAGCTCGATTAGCGTCGTCGAGAGCGAGCGATTACCCGCGATCGAGAGCCACTAGCTAACGACGCCCGCCAAAGTCCCCGTAACACTTTAGCGAGTCTGTCCTAATCGGATTTGCACAGCCAAGCTAAATAAACACTGCTCTACAGATGTATCGTTAGAATACGCGAGGCTGAGTATATATATAGGTGAGCTGTCAGTTTGGCCCGTGATTTTCTCGTGGACTGAGGGGGGAACAGGTGTTTCTTCTCTAAAAAGCGTGAAATCGTCTTGAACATTTCCAACAACTAACACAGATATTCGATATTCCCGAAGAAAAGCTTTTCCCAAGGGTACGATCAATATACGTTATATCCCCAATTCTTCTTCCTCAAACAGAGCTATATATAGCTTTATTCTTGCGCGTCGTATCCCTGTCACCGACACGTTTCTAAATGATCGATTGTCCTTTTGCGCGTCTCTGTTCCCAAGTCAATAATCCAAGATAGCCCAGAGTCGAAATCAGCACGACGACGACTACCGTCGAATTCGATATCAAAGGGATTGAGCAAAGCTGCCGCCGGCTCATCCTTCCTTTGGTCCGTCTTACAAACGATCATCAGCATCCGAGAATCCTTGATTATGATTCCGTTTGCTCTCGCGACGAGTCATTAGCGATGCGCAAATTGCGCGCCGTGCTTTGTGCTTCGATTTCGATGGCTCTACTGTCGTGGATACTTCGCTCGCGGGATCAAAGCGCGATAAGGGATTGTGCTGATTACAGGACGACTTTCTGCTGTTGGTCTAATGGAATTAGAATAAGTTTCCGAGGAATTGTGATAAAAGTTAAACGGCGAGTTTGATACATTTTTTTTTTTTTTTTTCAATGACAGTAATGCGAAGCAACGATAACACTGTAGTGATATATCGATCTCGCGGAGCATTAAAATTTCAATGGCCTCTTTGCATTCGCACTTTTGGCTCATAAAATTTTAATGTTATATCCAAAAGTACTGACGTCGAATTTTCAAATTTAAAATACTGTCATTATTTATGAGCATGCGTGATGATACAGGCCATCACGATTTTCCATTATTCATCGTGTTCGAAAGCGATAGGGGGATGAAATTATGTTCGATAAAGAAATCATTCATTTCCTCGCAGTTCTCGTTCGGATTATACTATCTCTCGCAACAGGCCAGTCGGTGTAAAAGCCGATGTTCATTAATTTAAATTTCAGATATTTATATGAAAAACTGTTCACAATTATACATAGCATATCATTGGCACGGGTTAATTGAAACGTCAACCGTTTCAAAACAAAACGAATCAAAGAATTTTGCAAAGTGCAAACGAGTCATCAGTATCACCGAAGCAAAACGAGAGCATCATCGACGGAGACGGCTTCATCTAAGCAACTACGAGCAGAGTAGACGTCGACGGACGCATCGTCAGTATATACAAATGGAAGCGCGCGCGATTGGCTCTTCCGGCGTTGCGAGGCATTCAAGCGTAATTATACGAGGCTTGGACGTTGATAATAGGCGCACGCGCGCGCGCGCGACACAAGGCTGCCCCCGTGGTCTATCCCTGATGTGTGGGATTGGCGGCTGCAGTGGCTCGAGGCCGAAATTACTCGAGTGTAATCTAAATCTCTTTCGCGGAAGCTGCCCACGAGTTTTGTGGCTTGTTTAATGCGTGGGAGTTAGAGCTTACCCGGCTGTATATTAGCACGAATGCCTCTGCAGCGGTTTGGCAGTCGGCTGAATTATGTGCACAACGGGGGGATGAGCTTGCTTTGAAATGTTTTCGGGGCTGTGAACGTTCATCTTCTCTCGAGAGCAGTGTAAAGTTAATTACTACCTCTCTCTCTCCCAATGAAATCGATACATCGCTTGATGTATTCGTGTATTAATAGTAATAAAATAAAATGACCAACTGAAAGTTAACGGAGCTATATGCTACCGCAGTGATCCTAATTACAGTACTAATTAACTCGGAATCCGTCAAACCGTTCGACTTCATATTTCAGCGCGGCAACTCGATCGGTCGCAAAAATCCCTTTCAAAATCACGTCGCGTGTACCAATACAGTCGCACGGATCCATCGCAGCGCATTAACCTCAAAAAGTCCCGTCCCTCTCTCTCTGTATAGCGAATTAACGCCAGCAATCTCCAGTTCACCGCTTCGTGTGCATATATAACGTTATACATATCCACACATACACACACGGCACTCTTGCGCGTAAGCCGAGAAGCCGACGTCTCGTATGACTCGCGCCGTCGTCTGCGGTGAAACCTGAGACTCGAGCTTCTTTCTCCATAGCCGCGCGACGTTGATTTCTCCAGGGGACACGACGCGGGGCTAACCTCACCTCTAACGGATGTTGATGCGTCGTCCTGTCCTATAGCTTCCGTCTAACCGCTTCTTCGTTACGTGCTTAGCTGCGCTCACCCCTCGAGAGGCCTATTCCGGAAGATCTCGGCGAGATCTCGATTTGTTTTAGTATCGAGAGGTCGAGGAAATATTTGATTCCAAAGTATATATCATGTTTCCTCGTCTACGACAAAAAACAATAGCAAGACGAATCGACGCTCGATTCTCTGCAATCATCAGCAGAAACAGCGAGTTCATATTCCCAGCGCAAAAAGGAGAATCCGTCTCACACAAAGCGAGGCTTACATAATCGAGCGTAACATCTCCGACGACGGCAATTATATCAACAGAGTATTAGAGCGGCGTCTCGTGTAATATATGCCACTGAACGTCTGACTAATTCCCATTCAATTGCCAAGCTGCATGTTATTCGTCTTTCTCGAGTGATATACGATGAAAAAGTCGTCGGATATAATGGAAAAAACAACCTCGGCATTTGCATTTTCCCGACGACGCCCCCACTGAAGGCGGCTTCTCACACGTCTTAGAATTGAAAAAGAGGATCAGACGCGGAAGGAAAGAGCGATTCTTCGTTTGAAAAGAATTAATTACACGTAAAAATAACGTCGCCTTATTTAAGTACATACACATACTAGAGGATATATAATCACAAGCAGGCCGGGGCATTATGCGCCAAGTCAAGATCGCGCTGCAGTATATAGAAGCTGTGCAACAAAGGCCGCGCTCGATTAACCCAGATATCCTTAAGCGCGAGATCGTTACTCACCTGCGCCCAAATGCCCTCGTCGCTGTGGAAAAGGAAAGCTTTATATATACAAAGACACAATAAGCTGTGCTGCTGTTACATCGGTAGCTTTTGCTAAGCGCTTTGAGAAAACGTAATTGCATTAGGCCGTTTGACCTGATTTGCAGAAGAACATGTAGAAGTTTTGATTTAAAAAGAAAGAAAGGCAAATCTTAAATGTATTCAACTTCAAAGTTCGTCCCCACAGACAAAAGTAAATTTGCTAGAAAAAAAAGCGAAGCTGAAACAAATAAGGAAGCAAAGCTTCACGTGCGCGTCACTGATAAATTTTCCGTTCTCGAGAATCTCGTGATTATCACGCGACGAAGATAAAGCTGAGTTTCTTTTCTCGGTCGCAGTAGCCTCCTTTTGTTTTCTTCGAAAATGAATTTCAAAACGTGACACATAACGTCGCCATGATTTATGACTCAATAGGTAAAACTAAGAATATCACTTTATCGCTATACGCTATATAACAGATGATGTCCTTATACCGAAGATTTATCGCTCCTTCCGCGCAATAATATTCAAAATAAAGCGTTCGCAGTTCTTCCTTCTCATTTGCGGACTCATCCGAAATCGGCTGTACTGCACGCACACACACAGCGATTCCGGCTTATTCAAATCCTCGTGTCGTCGCTCTGAGACTAAATGTGACGCTTCCGTCATTTTCGCCTGGCCAAACAACGTCACGCTCGCAGTCTCGCGATGTCAACCGTTCGCCCATGAATGCTAACGCGATAGTCCCTCTCTCTCTCTCTCTCACGCGCATGTGTGTATATGTATACACTATGCGTGATATTTATGCATGAGATATTTGCGCGTAGCATAATGGAGCTACGGCTGTCGCCCTTCGGCTCGAATTTCCGTGCGGTGTAACGTTGAATTTTCGTCTTTTGCCCTTTTTTAGGCTTCACCGAGCTTGAGGGGATGCCTGTGGCTTGTTTGAATTTATTTGAAAGACAATAGTCGATTATAAATTGATTTTTTAATGAATGCTTTTTTGTCTGTTTCAGGTGAGTTAACTAGACATTCTTCGTCCTGACAAAGCGCGACTTGAAAGGTGAGTTATGACGACTTGAAAAAAAGAATCTCCTCTTTGAAAACATTGAATCGTTGAAATTACCAACAGAATCGCACTTCAGTCTCCTTTGACCTTCGACACTGTGTGCGTTCATACGCATCCGACGTGATGACCATATCCCCCCCTTTATATTCCCGCAGAAAATGATTAATCTCACGAGGCGTCAACACGCGGAAATCAATGCACAAGCGCTACTCTCACAGCTGCGAATATATAAGAAATCCTTTCTCAGAATCGCGTCTTTGAAAGCCCATCTTTATAACGGCTTCGGGGGACAGTCTCGCGTTAATGACGACGACTAGACGTCAAAAGAGAAGATTTAGTCCAAGCTAATCAAACGGTACGTAAGATTTGAATGCCGGATGATGAGGAGAAGAGTTTATTGCCAAAAGTAGGCTGTGGTATAGCGTTTTTGTATTACACGTACCCGAGCCCTTCGAGTGTGCTGTGTATTATATATACCTTCGGTGTTATCCTCTCTCTTTCTCTCTCTCTCTCGATGATTCATCGCACTCGAGAGAGCTCACAATGCGCAATAAGCCAGAGTACCCCGGCGTCTCTGCACGACGCAAAAAGCACAGTAAAGAGCGCGGACTAGCCGCCGCCGGCGAGACGACCACCCGCGAGGTAATTGTAATAATATTTATAAAAGCTTCTCTCTCTCAGCGGAGCTGAGATAATATTGATGCATCCACTGCATTTATTATTTCGCTGCGACGCCAACTTCGAGCGGGATTATATCGTTCTTTTATACCGCGCCGCGCGCTGCTATCGCGCATTAGAGAGACAGAGAAACTTCTTGCAACGTCTAAATTTAGCCAAAATACTTGGCATTCTCGAGCAATTTTTCAAAACGACGGCATACCCGCGTTCCTAACCAATTTTACAGTCAAGCCGAAGAAGAAGAAGAAGAAGTAGAAGAAGATTCACTCGCGCTCCTGCGACGAATTCTCACCACATACATCCGCGATACGATCTCGCGCCTCCGGAAGATTTACGCAGCGGCAGCTCCACCTTTTCCCGCATATATACCTACGCCTCTCTCTCTCTCTTCCGCTGAAGCATCCCGTGCGCGTCTATAAACCTAATGGACATAAATGTACGGCGCGGGCCGCGGGCGCATAAGTCGAAGATATGCAGCTGCAGTGCGCGCTGCTCTCGCTCTCGTTTTAATTCCGACCACGTAGTGCTCGTCCGCGGACTCTAATTAAGGATTTATTGTTATGTACTCGCCGCGCGCCCGCGCGCGCGCGCGCGGCGAAATGACTAACGACGCGGCGCAGCAGCGCCCCCTATGCATACTGGATATATACTACTGTACAGCTGCTCGTATAAGGTTCTGCAGACTCAGATTTCGGTTTTTATTCGCCGCCGTGGGATGGGATATGTACAGCCCAGGCGCGAGGGTTATTTCTGATGCGATATACCGAGAGGCAGGGCTGATTTGAATTTATGCTGCGGGTTGTTAGAGCTGTTTTATTCATTCGCGGATGGAGCCGAGAGAGAGAGAGAGAGAGTCGTATGCTGGGAATTGGTGATTGAAACTGCCAGTTTGTGGAGGTGGAGAGTTAACGATTTATTTGCGAACCCTTTTTGCTTGTGGTTGCGATATATACCTCTCGAGATTTATATAATAATAATAATAATAAAGCTTTGCGTATAATATAATCCAACAGGTTCATTTAATATATAAACGTGTATCACAAGTTTGTATACATTTTCATGCGGTATCATGATGCAAATTTATGCAGCCATTACATTATTTAGTTATACGCATACGTTTAAGCTTAACGACGCGAATGCATACACACGTATGTATAATAGTGGAAACTTATCAGTGCCACAGAAAAGTAATTTCGAGCTACAGATTCTCATCGTCAAACGCAGCGCGAAAAAATTCGAAAGCCCTCAATTCAAAGCTTGATGTAAATCCTCCTTAACAGGCCAATCAGCATACATCACACGTTGGCCAAAAAGTAACGCGCTGTACAACGCAACCGCGTTTTAGCTATTCAAAGCATGTGTGGGAAGCTTCATTTAGCTGATGCTCAAGGCCGGAATTAAAATTTCAAATTCATATCTCGATTAAACCTAATATCATTATCTATGGAGATCGAGTCGAGAAGCTCGAGAGATAACTTTGTCGATTACCAAGCGCTATAGCTCTCCTGAGAGCGATAGTGTTATACATATATCTCCGTGAAAAAAGGACTGTTGCCACTATCGTAATAACCTAATCAAAGAACTACAAAATTTATCACGTTTTGCTACAATCTCTACTCAATTTTCTCCATCGCTGTCGATCAATGAATCTCACACCATCCGACTTCCGGTCTCCTTCTCGATCCACTTCCGGTACTTATCGACTCTCGTGTAGATTCCGGGATAGTAAGAGGTGTTGCACTCGTAACCAGCAGAAACAATACCTGCGAGTTTGCCATTGATGATACCTGGACCTCCCGAGTCAGCGGTACAGGCGCCGTATTCGCTAGCACCTCGTGCACAGAACGAATTACCCGTTACCACCGCGTAAATCTCCTCGTAGCGCCGGGCACAGCTCTTCTGCTGAACCACCTTTAGTTCCACTGATTTTAGCCGACGCAGTTGCTGACGCATCAGCTTGCGTTTTTTGCGCAGCTGCGGAATGAAGAGAATATGACTCTTAAAGGCTTATATATTGACCTAGAATTTAGGCTGTAATTATTTCTTTTGCCTATAAAGATTCGTAGCGGCAAATTGCGGATTGGTTAATGAAATGCATATACGGTGCATCCTTAATAAGGCGAACTTAACTAGAGTATAAAAGTCTTTAAGTACGTACGCTCTCCCATCCATAACCGGATATCTTCATCGTATCTCCGACCCTAGGCGGCTCGCTGGCCAAGGAAATGGGGCGTTGACTATCGTTGAATTCGATAAGATTTTTCACCTGTGATTATATAATAGTACAAGAGAGTTTGCATTTTATGCACTGCTGTAAATTATTTTTTATGAATCAATTGCCAACCTTTATCAGTGATATGTCGTGATCGTTGTGATTGTACCAGCTGTACTTTGGGTGAACGATGAACTTTTCAATCTCGTGCTTCTCTCCGGAGAAGCTGAAGGACGAACCGGTGGTGATCGTCAGCACCTCCTGACTGTGGATCAATAATAACGTATAACTGTTGAGATCTCTTATAGAATAATTTTCTTTCATGACATCGTCATTCACTCACTTTCCCACGAAGCAGTGGGCAGCTGAGACGAGCCAGTACTCGGAGATTATGGTAGCACCACACACCGTGTCATCTTCTGAAATTATCTGGGCCTACACGAGAGGAAAAAAGAACAATTATAGCACCAATCTCGAACATTTTCGTACTTGGATACAAAGTTTTACCTGATAAGGCGCCTCCTTGATCGAAATATAGCTACCACCAACAACTCGTGACTTGTTGTGCTTATCGACTGCAGAGAATTACGTAATGCGTCAACAAAATTTGCCTAATATTATACTATAATATGCCATCGTACAAATTCACAAGTTGCAAACATAATGCACTTCCTCAGCCCCATGATTATTCATATATTAGACAACAACTTGGTACATTATATTATACTCACTTTGCACGTTCAAACAGTTTCCACAAGCGACGAACAACACGAGCCAAAGGCACTTCATGACGAGAGAACAACGTGCGCGCGGTATACACGAGTAAAAGCGACGAGACCCGCAGTGCTGCTCCCACACACTTTACAGACACTATATATATAAATCTCCGAAATGATAAAAAATTATAGCGGGGCTCACGCGCACGCGTGCTCTAAAAACAATCTTCTCTCTCTCATCCTTGAGCCGAATACATAGTATAATGTAGGATATCAGCTGCTCGTCGCGCGCGTGCGCACGTAGCTTTGCAGAAGAGAAATTTTGAGGAAGTATATGTAATCGCTTCTATTTTTAACTATTAGTCGAATTCGCAATACAGTTTGTCTCAGAGCTGCCGAAATCAACGAAAAATACGAGTTTAGAGAAAAATCAAGACTGTATAAGAGAACGTCTCGCGGGAATTTTATTTGCGAGACGGCGATGAAAATTTACGGCGAGAGCTGGACGTAAGCGGGAGATGAAAAATGAAGCGGGCGTCTTGCGAGAAGAAGAAAAAAACGAAGGAAACACGAGATACAAAGGGGCCGCGTGACTGACGTGAGATATCGCTTGCCGAGGGAATGTTTGCACCTTTTCTTTTGAGACACCGTCTTTTTTTTTCTAAATTAATTGCAACAAACAAAAAAAAATTGCTCCATTCATCCGAAAGCTTTTTCATCTGACAAAAAGCTTCCCTCGAAGCTACCGCACAAAGCTTTTTTCACAAGCTCGCAAAAAGACCACCGCCATAGTGGCCGAAAAAAATAGGGTGAAGCAAAGTCAACGCTTGGCGCGCTTGTTTCCGGCGTGGCTCGCCTCTTAAAACCTTATCCAGGCTGCGCCGTTTCGAGAATCACCCTCGTCGATCTCTCTCTCTCGATACGCTCGAGAGTTTATTTTACGTCCGCGAGCGGCCCTTCTTTTTTTCCTACGAGGGATCGTTTCCTTTTATATGCAGGTGCTGTACCGTCGTGTGTGTTATATACCAGTGCGTTATTCGATTACGAGTCGTTCGTGGATTTACGACGTTTTTCGGAGGTTTTTCGTTTTAGTATATACTCTGCGCGCGAGCGATAAGTCTTCTCCTTAATTGTCTGTGTGCGTGTGTGTGTGTGTGGCTGCCGTTGTTTGCAATAAATATTATGCATCGCAGCGATAATTTTATTTAAAATTCGAAATACGAGCATATTTCCGCGGTATTTCAATAATGCGCTTGTTGTTTATCTTACCGGAAAAGCTGCATACATTACACGAATATACATACATTCAATGATTAATTTCGCAAAGCGCGTATCTCGAACATCTATTTATCAACCAAAATTACAGTCCGCACTCGTACTTGAAATAATCGACATCGCTGGCATTATAAATACTCGATAACAGCAGAGTAAACAGGAAAAAAAAATTTGAAATAAAATAACGTATATACGCGCGCGACTGATATCAGCCGTACCGCTATTAACGCTTCGCGGCGCCGGAGTCTTCCTTTTTTTTTCTGCGGTCGAGGTACCAAGTAGGCAAAGCCAGAGACGGAGGAGAGAAGACGTGCACGCTCGTTGAGCAAAGTGGACGAGCGCCGCCTTCCTGACACACTGACGCGAAGAAGCGCCGCTGCTGCAGGTATAGGCGGCTGTATTAGTGAGATCCGCTGACCCGTGTGCTCTCACCGTTCGTCTGCTTTGTTGTTTTGCGATGTTGGTGAATTCATTTCTTTTTTTTTTAAAGATAATTTAAATAGATATGCCATTGAAATTCATCGTTTGGTTCACTGATGGTGACTGATTTATATTGTAGGTCAATCAGAACGATTATAATTGACTCCTGAAACGTACATGTGACGTGATTTCGACTGATGGTTGTCTAATTTCGTATTTCGATCATAAACAAGCAACGCGAAACGCATATATTTCACCGTGTCGAAACGTGCGCACGAAACTAAATTCGGTCATTAATTTCGAATCTTTCCAAATTAATTGACACACTTATGAATTGAGCCATTAAAAATAACTGAAATCTTCGCATTAGTCAATTTTCCGCTCGAAAAGGATTTCGTGAATTTTCGAGCACTACTCTCTCGTCTATATACATATATACACAGCTATATAACATTTTCAGTTTCATCACTCTCTGCTGGCGCCGACTGTGCAAGCGACGACAACCGCGAGAGATACCGAGCCCGCACGGTTGGGTCTCTACTGTGTATTATGCTTTGCATTTAGCCGCGGCAGTACAACCGCTCGTTTTTCCTCCTCTCCGTGTACTTTCATCGCAGGCTCTTTCGTAACTCGCGCCGCGCACTGCCGACGAGATGGAGAGATGTGGATTTGAAATTCAGAAGGAGCTGGCTGCTGTAGTCGGGATGAACGATGTTCGGCTGATATTGTCTCGAGATAAGACGCTTTCGTAACCCCGTTTATTTGATTCGCTGCTGCTGCTGCTTTTTTATCGCCGAAGGGTTATATTTCGCAAGCGAAATGTATGTTTTACCGCGGATAATTGCATTTCCATCTACTTTTAATAGAAAAAAAAACTAGTTCATCGAACCGCCTTTCCGCGGAAAACATTAGGCGCGTTTACGACGACATATAGCAGACAGCAACGATAATGTGTCCCGAGTTTTACGATGATAAGCGAGTGTCGCTGCCGTAAAAGCGAGTATATCGTCTCTCGCGCGTAATAATCGACGAGGGGCTCGTCTCTCGTGTGTCGCGCTTAATTGAGTCACATCACACAGCTGAATTTTCGGGCTGCAGTTACGGCGGCGTAGCTTTTATCGTTACTGCACTATACTACTGGAGTTGACGCGCAGACGAGCCCGCACTTTTGGGATTTATATACACACAGACTACGCTGCTCGTGATGCGTTTTACGCTGTACCGTTTCGCTGCAAGTTTATTATAAGCCGCGTGATTGTGGACTTGAAGGGCTTGAAGACGAGTGTATACTTGTATGGCTTTTCTGTAGTTTGTAAATTATAATTTGGAAACGATTTACGACGACGTAAAGAATGTTGACGTAATTGTTATACTCTAAAAAAAGACGTGATAATCATGCTAGGCGTCTAAAGTCTTTGTGTTTTAAGGCGTCAATTACTAAACTAGTGCAAGTGTGCCAGACTTGCTTCAACCAAACTCGCTTATTTCTGTTGTATAAAGTCGAGTCCGAACGAAAAGGCACACCCAGCACCGGTAGCGCATCCGTCGAAATTTCCTCCTCACATCCACACCCACGTGACAATCATCCCAGCACAGAAAGACGAGTGTGCGGAGAAAGCGGTATTAGTCGGTATATGTACTTATAGGAGCGTCCTACCGGTCAGTCGCACAGTCGAGTGCGCATCTGGTATTTAACCTTCCGGGAGTCTGCTGCGCCGCCCTTCCGGGTATTGTGCTATTTTTAGCGGCTGTCACCGCAGACGACGACTTAACGACGCATTGTGTCCGCGATGTGGCTATCCGTGACTTCTGATGTGGATGCGATCTCGGCTACAGGACTGATGAGTATTACTCCAAAAGGCAATTAGTTCGTTGATTTCTTTGATTGTTATCTGCGAGTATAGATGTCGATTGGAAACATCGTGTTAAATTTCAGAGTCGAACCTTATCCCCACGATATAGACAGCTACTTATACAGTTGAAAACTACAGTCACTCGGTGCTACGAGTAGTCCATTAGCGGAGCGACTCTATAGTCATAGGCAAAAAACCACGGAGACCGCAAGACAGCACACATAACAGAACGCTAGAGAGAGAGAGAGAGCCGCGAAAGACACAACGAGCTCGCTCGTCGAGAGTACACAAAAAGAATCGCCGAGTAGCGAACCGAAGAAGAAGAAGCCCTGTGCACGTGCACACAGAGCTCTCTCGACGAGCTCGCGTGTGTGTGTGTATAATACATGTGTCTGCAGCAGCGGCGCACGTTTCTGGGACACGAGAGCAGGTTCCCGCTACGTCAAACGCGCTCTCGCTCCTCTCCTGGCAATTAGCGGCGAAACAAACGCTGACCTGTTATTCGCTAACCGAGCGCGCGTACACCGGTAATAAAGCCTCCTCTGCCTCTCTGCTATATACGTGTATGCTCCTTTCTCTCTCTCTCTCTCTCTCGCTCTTGCGAAGGTGTAGGGCTGCTATACTCGACGCGTCAGCAGCAGCAGTAGAGGAATCCATAGAGGCGCGAGCCGGAGATTAATTACCGGTACTGGGACGATTGACGCGTCTCTGGTAGAGTGGATGGCGTATTCGCTTATATTCGAGAGTGTCGGATCGATATGCCGAGTGTCGAAAGGAGGATTCGCGCCGTCGTCTTCTTCAAGAGTGCGATTATGGTGTCAACGTCATAGCTTCCATACTTGTCGTTTTCACGAGGTTAAAACTATAAACGCGTTTTTATAATACACCATATAGTATACACACACGCTCTAACGAGTTCGTTAGCTGAATTTCACGCAGTTCAAGATTAAATCTCTGCTCGGGAGATGCTCCACATGTCGCGTATAACGATGCGCTCTCTCTCTCTCTCTCTCTCTCTCTCTCTCTCTCTCTGTGTGTGTCCGCGTTTTTATGATGTGCGCGCGCGATTATTTTTAAATCCGCGCGTAAAACAAAACAAGTAGAACGCGCGCGAGCCTGTGCGATGCATGTGCTCGTCGAATATGACTAATTGCGTGGTCGAGGGATCGGCTAGCTTGTTAGCTCTTAACGACACAAATCGCCTACTCTTTATTTTCAACGTTTACCTTTGCGTTTTTTCAATTTCTATTTGCGTAAAGCGCTGAAAACTACCATCAAACTTTCGCTCTTATCTCAACCTAGAGCTTGTACAGCATTAATCTCATCCTCGAGCTCACGCACAGACAGCTATCATTAAAATAATTAAATTATTTTCCGTACGCTTGAACGCTCGAGTCCTTTTTTGCGCCATTACCGAGAAACGTGACGCGTCGTCGTCGTCGAAACGAAATCGACTCGGCGGCGGCGGCGGCCCGAGCGACAGATAAGAACTTAATTCCCCCCTGCGGATTTTATATGTATGGTTTTACATTATGCGCGGTTTGATTGAAAGCCGATGTGCGTGACCGGAATGATTAGACGCCAAGGCGTAATGATCATCCTGCCGAGCGCCGTATAGCTCTCGGTATAGCTGCTATATTATCGTATCGTCGAGTGCCATCTGCGGAGCTAATAAATTGAGACTTTTTTTTGCGCCTCCGGGGAAGATTTTGGAAAGCTATGAAATCGATACAGGCTTTGGATATTTTTGCATCAACGGTTGAATCGCGCAATATGTCGAATTACGCAATATAAAAGGCGGTTATCTGCGGGGATAGATTGCTTCAGCCTCTCCCCGTAACAATAT
Organism: Cecidostiba fungosa; assembly: GCA_900474305.1. Taxonomy (NCBI): domain Eukaryota; kingdom Metazoa; phylum Arthropoda; class Insecta; order Hymenoptera; family Pteromalidae; genus Cecidostiba; species Cecidostiba fungosa. The sequence goes on along the minus strand of UCOJ01000257.1, from coordinate 34,264 downwards.
ATACACAGCAGCTTACGGCAACAATCGCGGTATACACAACGATACCTTTCCATCAAACGAGAACTACTCTCACTATCGACCTGCTACACGAGATTTATCATTCGGTGTATATAGTCCCGAATGTAAACCTGAGATGCACTGCCGAAAACCGGTTTTGGTCCAGCAGCTGCTCCGAAAGAGATGAATTTAACGAGCACCGCTGACTCGCCATAAATTACCCTCGAGACGCGCACGCATCGGCGCGTTATAATTATACGAGAGTCTCTCGACTTGACTTTCGTTGACTCCTGATAGCCCCCGCGGGAAAGGAGAGCAGCATATAGAAGAGAGGGCTTTTAACGCTTGTGTAACGTAATGGCTCTTTTTTTACGCGGCTAAGGTGACGCGTGTGACGCCTAATTGATGCCCGATCATTTCTTCTATTTCCCCGAGGTGGCGTCTAGTGTGTCATTAGGACATCATCGTTCGATAATACCGGGAGATACGCCCCGACCGTTTTTGTATTTGCCTTATCGCGACGGTTATGTCACGTGTTACGGTTTTTCGGTCGTTACCGAGTGACGCGGTTGTTACGCAAGTTTTATTAGCTTCCATATGAGGTAACGATTTTGTAACGCAGGATTTTTGTCCGTTTTAGGTACATACGCGTGAATCTTCTTCATTTTTTTGTCTGCAAATTTTGAATAAATTATTCCACATGTGGACACTCCCGAATAAGGTGTGAGCTATTTCTGAGTGACGCAACGATTGCGTAACGAAACAACGTCACATATTTTTTTACATAATTTACTTCGCGAAAACCGTCGAGATGAAACCTGCATTCATGTATAAGAGTTTGCAAATGGTGTCTATTAAGAAATGTAGCGAGCGAAATTCGTAAACTGCGCTCATCGTACTCATTGACTGAAAGCTGCATATAGTGTACATATAGCAGTGCGCGGTTCTGCTCCGTCAAACTACTACTGGCAAGTCTCTCGTCCTCATTAGCCGGCAAAGCTTTGCTACACAAGTTACACCAGGCCGCAGTGTTACGGCTAAACTATATGTAACGCTGCCAGAGCAAAGTTAATTTGCTACATCGGCGTAGAATTGACTCGGCGGAAATGACCATTTTCCGCTTGAGTAATGAATTCGCCGACGCGTGTGTGTTCTCTGTGTTTATTTTATAACGGGAAGCGGAGATACTGTGTTTCTCCGCTTGGAAAAAGAATTCGGTTGATTTCATAAAAAAGTGGATAATATAATAAGTATCGAACGTTTCCTGACCATTGTCCTGATTTTATAATTTCATTTGGTAATCTGTAAAAAAAAGTCTGTCTCGTTCATCATCGTGGCGGTTCACACACGACGAACGAGGCGTGACCGCAGCTTAAGCTGCGCACACGTAATCAAATGAAAATGGGCCTGAAAAAAAACAGGTATATAATTTTGACGAATGGACGTATCGCGCGGACTCACAAAAAAGAATTCATCGCTTTTGAGGCAGCATTCGAATATACATTTCGGTTATATAACGCGCGTAACGTTTAAAATTTGAATTCATCTCTCTATGCCTGGCGAATTCAATTCAAATGGTGTATCTCGCCGAGGCTCGGTCGCGTTTTGATTTATTAGCGCTGAAAGCCTGTGGTTATATTACGGCAGTCAAACAATGGCGGCAACTTTAAAAATAAAATAAAATCCCAATTCTAACGCTCGTATATATAACTGAAAGTATATACGCTCGCGCACGTACGTTCATTCGGTCGCGATACCGCGCATTTATTAGATAAAATTACAACAAATTCGCATAGTGTGTATTCGCTATTAATATTCCTGCCCTCGAGGCTTCATATTTCGCAAGGGAATTTCTCGCCGAATCGTGTGGTTTCTCCGACTAAACGCCCGTTTAATGCTGGCCATATCGCGCGGCGAGTTACGATTTTCGTAAGCTCTATGGAAACCGGTCGCACGGGGCTAAACGCAAGACCGAGAGGGCTTATAAATAAACGGCATAAAGAAAAAAGGAGAAAAGTTTCATTCGCGAGAGACGACGCGCGTAATGCGCGCACTGCGCGCGTCGTATCTCGATAATTACGAAACCCAATATTTGCTAAGCTCTTGCGTGCATGATGCACATATAAACGTTGTATATATCGATATGGGATGCGCGTGGTGTGGATACTCGATAAAACGTATAATCATATCGTCAATTTATCGCCGTGGCCTAAATTTTCAAATGGCGAGACTTCGTAAATTGGCTAAATTTGCATTCGCAGATGGTATAATGATAATTTTGAAATAACAGTACCAAAGCTACTGCTATATATAAGCATTTTTGCCGCGTCGGCAGAGAAATGAGAAAATGATCGAGCCCCGAAGTTTCAGAAACAACAACCCCGAATAGCCGATCGGCATATTATATGTTTACAGCGTATATACTGGGAGGGCCAACCTCGTTCCACGCTTCCGATCTTCCGTCGCGGTTTTATCCTGCGGAACGAGACGGAACCTCGTATACATAAACGTAACGGGTAGAGGCGCTTGAGACCGTAATTTGTAGAACAGCGCGTGCCGGAGACCCGGTGGCGGAAATTATTCGGCTGATCTATGGACGCACGTCGTGGCGCTTTGGTGATGTTAATAGAAGCCGTTGGAGGGGATCGGGTCTGAAAAATGTTTTTTTGGGGGTCTTGTTTTATGTTACGCAAGTTTTTGCATACAGTTGAATTTTCATTAAAATATTCTAACGCGATCGAATAATAATGATAATCTTCCATTGTATACTCTAATATTAAACATTTCTCGTTCCGCTTTCAATGTAAAATGAATAAACAGAATCAAGAGTCGTTGATATATAAATGACGCGTTAATTTGACTGCATTTGGATGCTGTAATCACATCATTTTCCAGTGATTAAAAATACAGCATTAATTCAACCGTACAATATTAATTGAACTCTCATCCCATTTTCCACAGAAAATTATACAGAAATAAATTATCGAGAATGATCAAAGTCGACAAACTTTGCAAAAAATTCAGAATACGAATCTAACAACGGTATTATCCCAACAATACACTTCCGCCTCATCGACACATTAACACACCTCTCTATCTCGCAATTAGCCCACAGTAGATCTCACAGGAAGAAAAATCAGCATCAGTCGCATATATAATCGAGACAGAAAAAAAGGCAATCAATGCTTATACACGCGCCTCACGGCGATTCCGTGGAATCGCGTCTGTACGGATATAATGCCTCGTTTATGCAAATGCGTGCGGCTATGCGCTCGCCCGTATCCCCGTACCGTTATTAACGTCGCGCGCTGGCTTAATATTTAAATTAATGCACCGCGGGGACACCGGGAATTTCGTTATATTCGCGACGGCGATCCCTCCCTCGGCGACGCCGTATATAGCAGTATAACATCAGCCGCCGAGTCCCGGTGGAGGTACCGCGCCGCTAAACGGGCCTTGATTCGCGCGAACATTTTTTTTTTCATTCGATTATTTTAGTTTACGGGGACGATCTTCTCGATAGTCGATAAGGATAACGTCGATCGTAAAGTGCGAAATAATTAGCTCTAAGTGTATAGCCGGTGTAATTTGAGTTTAAGCCGGTATAAACCTAGATTTGTATTTTTTCGCTGACTACATAGCTGCGCTACAGTAAACTACTCTCGTCTACAGCGCGCGTGAGAATAAACGTTCCCTTGTCACGTGCGGAAAGAATCGGCTTTGTCTGGCTCCTATTTTCGCCAGACGTTACGCAACGAGCCTCGCGTGACAGCGAACCGTGACTCGTCGTCGTCGTCGTTGTTATTATACATATCCGTCGAGCTATACTACTGGATTTATTTAATATCATCGCCTGGAAATGCGCAGCAAAAACGTATAAAGTGTCTGCATGCATATACATGTGAACTGCATTATACATCAAAGTAAGGTTAAATTAATTTCGAATTAACGATTTTTACGGCAATAATAACACACACAGGTCGACTTACCGTTACACTGCATTTTTACGTGACATTCAATTTTTCCCTATACTCCGCTTCGCATACGCCTATTCCGTTCGAACTCTCTGCATCAAAGGCCACGAGCGCATCAATCAAACTCGACGTCGGCGTGTTTTAAGAGCCGGACGATCGACGCGGCTAATTATAATATCAATACCCGTATATATCGAGGAGATTAATCAACACACAGGGGCGGACACGCGCGCTCTCGCACCACCCGCTGCTTCTGTTTTCGCGCGCGACAGAATATTTCTCCTTTTTTTGCTGTCTCGTATATATAGCAAACGAGGAATAAACTGAATTTTAGGGCCGAGACGTGCACCGCGCGCGCGGGAGAAGGAAAAAGGAAAATGACGTATATGTAAGCAAGTTTTTCCTACGGCGTTAACCTGTTGCTGCTGCTGCATCAGGCTCACTGCTTTGCATATATCGACGGAATAACTGCGCCTCACATATACCTTTTACGTAATCATCGTCGACTTTTCGACAATCGCGCGCATTATAGATACAATTTTTTCAAAAAAACACACCGTCTCTCCCTCACACACTACATATAGATATATAGCAAATGAAATTAATGACCTACAAGCGTGTCTCCTCGATAAAATTGACGGTAGCTCGGCTCTCTTCGAAACACTTGTGTTAACAGCGCATCAGCTGCAGTGGCGGCGGTAGTTATTAGTATAAATAAGAAACGCACCGTCGGAGAGTATTCTATATTTGCTAGCAAACAGCGGCCGATTCTCTGTGTGCCGAGCACTCGACGCGTACTGCGTCTTCCGGTGCGCGCGTCTTCTTATCTTTGATGATCGTCGTTGGCTCGACTCTCGAGAGTTCTCGGGAAATTTGTCGCTTTTACCCGGTCAGCGCTTTCGGAGAGAAGTCTGTGTATATATATGTACATACTCGCTGATGCGGAGGTATATTCCTCTCGTTTACTTTGAGGTTTTAGGCGAACTGCTGCTACTGCCGGTATTTAGATGATACTGCTGCTGATGCGGATTCGACGACGACGTAATTATATTTGCTTGCGCTCTGGGTTTGCTTTATGCGCGAAATTTTGTGTAGGTATGTTGATGTAAGATTTTTTGGGTTAAATTGAGTATTTTGAAGAGTGAAACGATAACAAGGAGAAAAAGATCCAGTCATAGCTGTATAAAATAAAACAGTTTTGGATTTATTCCCCCACCGCTTGAACCTTCCGACTCTGGTAGTTTCTGACTAGCGAACACAGGTGTCGCATAGGCACTTACGTACTTCCCTCATCAGCCTTGTTAGTCCTACTGCTTGCGCCGCTCATGCTATAACTGCCTAAGTTTACTGATAATAAGTCCTGTATTGTATATATACTTTACAATCTCTTTTACACTGACAATAAACTCCCACCCTGGCGATTTTCCTCAGGAATCTTCGAAGCTCGCACCTATGACGTCCAGCTCCGCAAAAAAAAAAGAAAGAACCTCCCGGTATTAAAACGAGCAACGTACGTGCGGTAAATTACGTCGTTGGCACGACGGCACGTCCAACGACGTAAAAAGCCGGCAGCAGCACCTTTTTGCCCCCTTTTCGTCGCTGTGTGAAACTACGTCGTCGGTATTGAAAACGCGTTGGGAATTGGAAGCTGATAAAACGAAAGCTGCGACTACTATTATATATACGCAGGATTGCGGAAAAAGAGCAGTCTGCGGGCAAGGTTATATAGTTACGAAGGTGGTTAGTGGCCTGTTTATTGGCCGAGAGATTTTCTAGTTTTTTTTTTTTACGAGAAATGATGAAGACTTGAAGCTTTTTTTAGCTTGCAGTATATAAGGACATTATCGTTTCTTTTTTCAGTTCTCGCGAGACTGCGAACTACTGTATCAATTTGTATTCATGCAGTTCAAACATTATTATCCGCGCCGGCATCAGGGAGTTAACGGAGACATTCAACATTTGCACGTTCTAATAAGCCGAGGAGTACGGAGCGCGGTTAACCTCCTCGAAATCCCGTATTAAATGCTCTTCAAATTTGTCTTTTGACGATGGAAAATTAGATATTCATGAAACGTCGGGTCATCACTCCGCAAAATATAAAACAATTGTCTCCGCAGATATATAACAATCCGCTTGCGCTTGCAGTGTATAACGAAATGAAGACAAACTTTGGGCCATTAAGCGCCCCCACGAGTGTAGTCCATTCTCATATCATCGTGTGGCGGTGTCCCTTACTTGCAGCTGCATCAGTTTCTTTGTTCAAACAGTATACACGTATAAGTAACTACTATAGTCTCGAATGTCCCGCTAAAATCCAGGAATTGGATTGACGAGGAGGATATTGAAATGGTACTGTAATTATAGAGTAGTATGTTGATTAATTGACGCAGTTGTGTATTGCACGAGTTATGTACGAGCACGAGCTAATTTTGAGATATTCAATGTAAACGCAAGCTCTATGCTGCGCATGTGGTTATTATTCTGCACGTCAATATTGAATATACTTAGTTAACGTGCGATCGGTGCGCGTATATTCTAACAAAAGCTCGTGTTTTAATTGAAACACAACGTATTATATATATACATCGTTACGGGAAATGTTACACGATTGGAGCGCGGTATTAATTTAATTAAAAATATCGGGTTCATATCTCGCAGTGGTAGTATCGCGAACGTTGGTTCTTCGCGGGATTTTCACAATAACGTGTAACATGGCTACTATAGCGTAACGATTTTAATCACAATTTCATCGAATTTCAAAGGAATTAATCAAACCAGATATTTACACGGAGAACATATGAAACTCGACGGCAATAATAAAAATACTTAATTAAAAGTTTATCAATGTAAAAGAATGTAATATCGTTTATTCAAAGTTCAATCAGATTAGATCATGTTACTCCAAGTCTACAAAATTAAATTGCCAGTGTTTGACTTAATCACACCTTTGCGCTGCAGTCGCGGTATACATAAGAGGAAGAAAACAAGCGCATCTCAAGCAAGCATCAAGTTCGATGCACTTGCATAAGACGGCTTCGTTGTCTTTGGCTTCGTTGACGCTCGTTCAACTTCGTAAATCAAGAAAGTTGGGAGAGAGAAGCTACACATACAGCAGCATCGCAGACTAGAGCGATTACCACTCCATTAGCTTCTCCATCACGAGGCTGTATACGAGTATCGGCCGAAAAATGTCTAAGAAAAATTCCGCGAGTGAATTTCGGGATATCGTAAGAAAAAGCAACAAAAGCTACAATCGCAAACTCGGCTTGGAATAATTTGGCCCGAGACTCAGCCCCGTTATATGCAAATGCCGCGAAAACTTTGATGATGATTCCCGCAAGTTTTTGTCTCATCCGGCTAATTCGATAAACTTTTTAAACTCCTTAAAATTTAAACGAACATCGCGGAATGTTAATTGGCGCAATCTGTTTTCGAGTTTTGTTGCTTTCTCAAAATACGGACACCAAAATGCAAATCCGTCTCTCTCTCTCTCTATAAAAAAAAACGAAAGTAAAGGAATCCGCGATATTCTCAGTATCGCGCGCACGTTCGCTCGAGCTAATTTACAACTCGACAATTTCGCAATCGCGCGCGACATCCCCACAGCGTGCGCTCAGCAATCGCAATTACGCGGTGCTCGTCAATTCCACGACGCGACGCACTTTAGCTCTCGAGCTCTATAGCTCGACAAAGAACGAGGAGCGAGCGAGAGAGAGACGAGCCTTGGCAATCTTCATTGATCAGGACGGAGCTGCCGCTCCTCGACGCATTCTCCATTCGTCTTTATCCTCTGGCTTTTCTGCTCCCCTCTATACGCCATATATATACATATACTCGAGACACAATTTACATCTGCACCGTGTATGTGCAGGCCTTGGCTACATGAGTTCTTACTCTAGACGAAAGAGAGAGAGTGGATAGTTGTCGCTGGAATTGAGATTCGAAGTATATTCTTACATCCATTGTCATATTATATTATGTTCATTTGCATATGCGACTGCATTTTGAAGAAAAAGTGTGATAGAGAAAGTTACTCAACCGTAACCCAAATCACTTTCTCAGCCGTCTGCATCGGTGCGGTCGTTTAATCGGGCGTCGCGACGCAAAACCAAAACGACAACGGCAGCAGCACTGTTCCCCTGGCTGACGAATCCACCGGGAAATCATTTGGCGGCGGCTTCATTAAACGGCCAGCAACTCCCGTTTAATTACGACGAAATCGCGGCGTGACACGGCGCTTTTCATAATTTCCCCTCATTTTTGCCAGCGCTCGAGTTGTTGCGGGGAAAATTCGTCTCTTTTATTTTCTGCACACGATGCACGTGTATATAGATATATACATGCGGGGGCGGTGAAAGTTTCGCGCTCTGATGGAAATTTAATTAAACGAGAGTAGCTGTTGGTTTTGAGCGAAAAATTGCTCATTTAACTTTTCGTCACGCCACGTATTTTTCTCGCTCTCTACGCAAAGCGTTGGATGATTTTCGAAATCATCATCTGCATAATTGTGTATATATAATTCCGTCCCCGGATCTATATTGTCCCTTTTCAAGGCGAGCGCGTTTTCATCCTCTTTCTTAATTAAAGCCAGCTGCAAAGAAGAAGCAGCATTATCTCGCGTTATCCGACGTGCATTTTTCTCCTCCTCCTCGTTGCTAATGCTTTGCTCGATCGAGTGCGAGGTTCTCTCAGGGAACGATAAGCGACGAGTCTCGATAATTCGAGGGTTTAAGCCAGGCATCGAAGCACGAATGCCTTTAATTGGTCCGCTTTGAAGTGGAACGTTTCGAGCTTTTCTTGGAAGGAGATTATTGTTACTATGCCGATTTTCATTGATTGCTCGATGGAATGACACGAGTACTGGATACACGTTTCTAACAAAGTTATGCAACACTTTTGAATTTCCTCTATAGATGTATCGCTTTTTTCATTTCCTTACGCATTAAAGCGTTACGCGGACACTGTATAACGATAATCTGTCTGCTCACACGGAAGCGCGTCGCCGCTCCTCTGCCGACCGATTCGTCACGGAGTCGCGCAGGTGTGCATCGCCGGCATCTTTCGGACCAAGCTTGGCGCCGTTTTCTCGCGATACTAATGTCTCAATTATTGCCGTTTCGCCGAGCGTAATTCGCTTCGAGATTCGCTGCACTTGTTTTTTGCTGGTACACACGTGTGTCTGTGCGGACATGTAAGCTCTCGGCTTTTCCGGTTTAGCAGATGTATAGTTTCATCATCAAACAATTAACATTATGTTGTGAATATCAGCGTGTCTAGTCAATATATAGTCATTACGATGAAAGTAAACGAAATTTGAATCTATTTTCACGTTTCGCGCTAGTTTGATGAACGTCCCGAGAATTAATATTCATACTCACTCAGCTGAGAGTTTACCAGCTTTTAATGGTAAAGAAACGAGGTTATACCGTTATATACTGAATTTTTAATTAAATCAAGCTAAATCCATATTTGCAGTTAATTAACAACTTAATTAAGATTCTTAATAATCGCAGAAGAAAGACAGAAGACTGCAAATAGCCAAAACTCTTTCGAACAGCAGCACATATAATAGAATAGAAGTTTTTTCAAAGACAAAGCTCGAGTCTCTTTGTCGAGCGTTTTATCACGATCGTTCTTTTGTCGTCGATTTCTTTATACCCCCCGGTAATCCGACTTTTTTAAATTAAACACTTATCTCCGTCGTTCTTGGCCATCAGACGAAGCCGTCCGTCTTATCATCTACTTGCTGTTTAACTTTTCGCTCGAGCTACTGTGTATATATATATCCTTTCTCCTAAGCTTTTCTTGTCAGCGCTATCGCGAGAGCTTCTGCTTTGCGTTTTTATATTTTTCTCTCCTTATTAAACTGCGCAGCTAGCAGCAGCTTTGAATTGTCTACCTCGCACTCTCTCGCCTCTTCTATATTAGTATATACACGCCGAGCTTGCAATTTTGCGAAAATTATATGCGTCCTCGTTTTTATTAGCGAGTTTCGCGTTTAAACGCAGCCGGAGAGAGGGAGTCATATAATTGTTGCTTCAGCTTCGAATAAGTAAGTCAACTGCTCAGACACACGAGAGCGAGGAGAGAGATGATGAATTTTCTCGCGCTGCTTAAATTACACGGTCTTCGAGTGTTTCTCTCGTTGCAAGACGAATAGCCTCGTAGAAACAACAGCTAAAGTTCGCTTTCTTCCATTCGAGCTGGAAAATCGTGACGACTCGTCAGCATATCAGCTCTTTGCGCGCCTGTACGTATACTGCCACACACGTCGCACACACGCGAATATGCGTAAGGTGGCCATTACGAGGCATTTGTAATGTAATGACGAGGGTCCCGCTAACGGTCCCCACGAAACTATATATATACGCGCCGAGAGAGCAGCTGATGAATTGCCCGGCGGATTAATGAAAATTGGATAAAGACGAGCCGAGCGATGAGTTACGACGTGTGCGCGCGAGTCGTAATTAATGTTTATTTTTCTAATTGCTGTATAGCTTTTATGGATTTCGAGACGATCGCGATACGTCGCGTTTCTTTTGTTATTTCGCTTGTGCGGATATATGACAGTGGGAGTCGGAGAAGAGCCGATTGAAATCTTTTATTGCGGGGCCTGGCTCTTGGAGATAAAACTCGAGAGGTGTGGGTATTTATACTGCGGTGCGGCGGCCGTAACTATTGTTTGGTCTGCAGTTTGTTTATGAATCAATAAGGCTTTATTGATCATTCAATGACGAGAAACTTTTTTTTCGCGATGCAGCTGAATAATCACTCCGCGCACAACGGAAGTTTCAATTTTACTGCTACGAATGAAAAATCTCGCGAAACTTCCTCATAGAACCCATCATCGAACGGCGATTTAACGATCCATCCGAAATCTCCCACAGCGAAGAGCATATATATCTCGCGAAAAAAAGCCCTTAACGATCCCTCTCCGGCAGACGCCTCAATCAAAGCTCTCCTCCTCCTACTCCCCGCGCAATATAATATGCAAAAGCGCGCGCGTGTATACGACGTCGACGGGAAGATTGAATTTCAGCTGAAAAAGACCGTAAAGCTGTACGCAACGGAACAGAGTCTCGCGGAAAAAAATGTATATACTTTGCTTGCTTGCGTCAGGGGAGGAGGGCTGCTATAGCGTCCCGTTAGCGCGAGGTGCATAACGGCTGAGCGCTCGTGACTTATTCTCGCCCACGTTTCGACTCGACGCTGCGGGCGGTGTACACGCGCGGCGGCCGCCGCGGCGCATCAATCCTGGTTAAGGGATAGACGAGGCGACCGATATTAAAATCACTCGTCGATTAGGCCAAGGATTTTTCACTGCCGTGAAAATCGATCGGTTACGCCGATTTCGCGCTTTTAGCAGGGATGATGAGCGTCGTGTGAGTCACGATCTCCTCTGTTGTGTGAGGAGAAATGCGGCTTTTTTTAAAAATTTTAATACATTAGTGGCTGCATTTATCACGATTTTGAATATTCAGTATTTTGAACCTTTGATGCGTTAAGCAGCTGTTCAAATTTCCAATAATAATTCATTAGAGGCCATTTTAATTTTCGATAATTACGATTCATTATAAAATCATGAATGAGTAAAAGCACACTGAATAATTACAATTATTAATAATCACCGACGCGTAAACTAAACGAATACATCGAATACAAGCCTATTATATAGATCAGAAAAATCAACCTGTAAACCGTCGTCGAATTTCAGGTCACCTGGAAACTCGGACGGCTATATATATACACTCCGAAAAAAGTCGTCAATCAAAGCGCGCTGCAGTATATATATATATAGAGAGAGAGAGACAACGGTTAACGCTGCAGTCGAGCGTTAATCACCTCAGCAGCAGTAGCCCGATCGTCAAGCCCGGAACTGATGCCCCTCTGCATATAAAACGCACACGTAAATGCACGCTGTTCTGGTCCGCCCTTTCAAGTGCCGCTCTCTCTCTCTCTCTCTCTCTCTCTCTCTCTCTCGGCCACTGATTAACGAGCGTCTAAACGGCGATTCGTAATCGAAGCTGCCCCGATAGAGAAGGCCGAGTCGAACAAAGCCGCACAAGGACACGAGTATAGCTAGAGAACGAAAAGAAAAAAAAGAACTAGCCGGACAATGCGCGTGCGGACCGTTAAATTCAAATCAGCCGAGATGTATGTATACGACGGGGTTGCGTCTCGCGAACTGGAGCAGCGCGGAGACGAGTCGTCGCCTTTTTGTCTACCGGCCTGTCGTCGTCGAGTTGGTTTCTTTGCTACTGCTGCTGCTGCTACAGTAGCCTGACTGACTCGGAAAGGACAAAAGGAATGGCTGTAACGGTCGCTGTTAATTAGGGCTTTTTTTGTTCGCGTGAGCGAGCGACGACTGTATTTTGAGCAGTGCTTTTCGGGATCACGAGTGTTCTTCTTGTGTATACTCTGCTCTCTCGTAACGGTATGCTCTACTATATACTGCTGCGGCTTTATGAATGATTTCTCGGCTTTGCGCTTCATTCGTTATCGCGTGAATCAGGCCAATGTATAAATAGATATCGTGTTTCTTTTGTTAGAAACAATTCGAGTGAAGAAGAAATAGAAAAATTCAATCTTTGCCGCGCGCGCGCGCGCGAAAAGTCGAGAATATTTCTCGAGAGCGGCTTCTTTTGGCTGAAACGTATTCCGCGCATAAGCCGCGACGACGTCAGCGTAACGATTATTTTAAACAACTAGACGTCTCATCCCGGGCATACGAAGTACCCGCTTAGGTAAATGCGCCCGGTATTTCTGGATGAGTCTCGCCTGATAGCTTCTCTCTGTCTCCTCATCCCTACTTCCTTCGTTTCATTCCAACACCGCAGCGCTGATATTGTGCGCGATTTTCTTTTTCTCTCTCTCTTGCGAGTATAGTTGGACTGTTTATGCAAAACTCTAAAACTTAATTAAGCTTATGCTGAGCAAACTTTTAACAAAGACTCAATATCTCACGTATTGTGTGTGTGTGTGCATGTGTACCAAACCCTCGACCCTTTTCTGGCAAGTATATACACTTTTCTCTCTTTCTCCTTCTGGCCTGATTTTAATATTCGTAAGAGCCAGAGTTCTACGTTCGTTCTATATAATACTCCCCGGAAAACTGCGTTTTATTTTGGTCAAGGAAATCGAGCAAACGTTTCCTCTTGGCTCGGAGCAAAGCTCCCGAGATTAAAATTCGAACGGAATAATCCCTAACGAACATAATGCAAGTGCTTGAACGGAAAAGAAAATCGCTCGCTCGCTCGCTCGAGAGAGAGAGACCACCTACGTCAAACGACGACGATTTATCCCTAATGTCTGAGATCACTCGCGAATTGCCCGGAATTACGCACTGCGGCGATTGAATATCATCTCCATACCAGTCATCGAAGAGCAGCTGCAGATTAACGCACTCTCGCAGTATGGAGAATCAATATTAGCGTAAAACTATAAATTTCGCGAACCGGTTGCCGCCGTCATTTTTAACTGCCTCCCCGTGCGCTATCTCCGACTTGTAAAAAAGTAGTAAAAGAACTCGCTGCTGCTGCTGCTGGTCTATCTCTGCGGTTATGAGGGGATTATCATGTCTGCGCGAACGACTGGAAAACAATTTTCAGCTGCGGGCGCTTAAGCGATCGTCTCGGGACTAGAGGTATATATATGCTTCAGAGACTGACTGAGAGGGAGAGCAACGTTTGATGCGGAATTTGCCTTATCGGCCGTGTGCTGAGAGTGAGAGAGAGAGAGAGGGAGTTGGCGAAGCGAACGGTTGGGCTCTGATTAAACGCTCGAGATTGAAAAATGAATCTCGTCTGTGCCGCTACTCGAGTGATTAATTAGTGAAATTGCTTTGAGAAATGCCCGATTGGAGGGTAATCGACCGATTGTTTAATAACGAACTTTTCCTTTTCCTTCCCTTTTTCTCGGCTTTTTCGTACATCACAGAATTACTTGTCAGATAACGGTTAAAATTTGAGGACTTGAAAGAGCTCCGCAGTCGTTATTCGAAATCAGAAGACTTGATTACCTGCAATTCAGATAAACGCCAATTTTCCCATCAATTCCCTTCGTCTTCAGCAATATCCTTTCTCTCGCAAAATCTCCATCCCGCACTCTCGATTCTCTCATTGTCGAGGAACGCGCAGCGCGATTATTTCCTCTCTTCTACTACGCAGAGACATCCAAACGAGAAAAAGAGAGAGAAATTCGCGCGCCAGCTTCGACGCACACATACACAAGAAAAGCGTAGCTCGAACGTTTCATAATGGCTTTGGAGCTTTCGCGCCCGATAATTGAATCACGATCGCAGGGATGCGACTTTATATATATATATAAGGTTTCCTGGGATGCGGATAAAGAAAGACAGACTCTACTATGGAATAAAAACTGGCAGTCAATGGCGTCAATCTTTCGAGACGATCGAGTTTATCCTGGTGCCGAACGGTAAAAAGTCAACGATGCTATAATGATTATACATCACGCAGCACATAAATTTAGGAAAAAAATTGTCTAAAAAGCGTATAATATTCATGATAAAACGCTGAATTCAATGCACAGTGTCTACGGCAACGGCGGTCATCTCCGTCCGCTATAACAGCAAAATCATAAAATAATCGACGGACACGCTAATCGAGCCCCCGTACGAATAGCCGTTCGCATAATGCTCGCGCCTATTCGCACAACCGTTACTTATAACCCAAGCGCGCTGCGACTGCGTACATACGGGGATGAGATTTTTTCGGATGGAATATTTACGACCGCGACGCGCGAGAGTAGCTTTTCATTGCAGCCGACGTTCTTTCGCGCGATCTATTCTATTCCGCGTCATTCGTCGCCACTGCGTTAATTGAAAATTTATTGCGCCTGTCTGCAGCATGTCCATCCCGCGGATTTTAAAATTTTGAAATATGTCTCGTCGACAACTGGCTAATGAATACACTTTATTTTTTGTTACAGGTACGTAGAAAAATCCAAGGGGATAGTAACAGACGCATTTCCATACACGACCGTAAGTCCAAGCATATCGCATACAATCTCGCATATATTCTCTGAAAAACGGCAAACACTATACACTCGATATCCCTCGAATCGTCCACAGTAAAAGTGAGGCACAACAACGTCATCTCTCGCGCTCGGGCAATACGAAATTTTACGCTCTCGCTTGAATTCAAAGCGTAACAGCGTCAGCTTTATGCGGATAAACGTCGAGGGCCCAATGAATCGCGTAATGTACGCCGCGCGCGGCGGCTATCGCATCAGCTACGTAAATTCCGCCCAGTCAGATCGTTATTGACAATGGCTTCCGTCGCGCGTTACCTTATCTGCAAGTGCCTCATGCCGCGTTATTCTTTCCAAGGGCTAAGCCTGGCTTTAGTGTCGCGATTCTTTTTTTCGCGATATCGAGCTGCTTCCTGTACTTTTATTTTAGTGCGCGACACGTATTGCTTGGACGTGTTCCTTCGAGATGGACTATTTGGACCGGTTATGACTTGATCGATTTTTTAAAATGCATTTCACTGGTAAATGCGTGTGTGAGTACAATATATACAAATAAGCCGAAGGTGATGATAATAATTTATCCTTTTTCTTATAATTGCGTGAGGATTTTTGCGAAGAAAGGAGAAATTACGTACGGTTACCACGACACGAAAGGAAAAGGACGATCCATCATTTTCGATGAAATTCCCTTGGCCGGAAAGCTTGGTGTGTGTGTGTAGATATACGGCGAAAAAGAAGTTGAAATTACCCAGTGATCGCAGCGGCGGCCGCTTCCTTGTTCGCAACAGAGAAATTCAATTAACGCCTCGATCAAACAGCCAGACACATGTTTTATTCAGGATATATTGTCCGTACGGTACGCCGCGAGTAAATAAATCAAACTCGTTCGTGTGCGCACCAGCGCGAGTACAGGCAAAAAATTTTCCGTGTCCCAAATATGAGGTGATTAAAGACCTGTATGGGGGGGATTCTTTCGTTATCGCGATGATGACAAATTTTCAAATAATTATTGAGGATATACCTAATAATTTGTATATTTATGATGAAACTGCGAAGGGGATAATTTTACTTGAAACCAACAACTGTCCTCCGGCTGTACTATAGCCTCGAGCTGATGCAGATGAGAAAGTGCTTTTCTTTGTATACCCTCGAGAGTTACACGAAGACAAAAGAGTCGAATTTTAGAATAAAGTTAATTTGCCATTCTAAAAAGTCTACTCATTTTCAATACTCGAGCTTAGGCGTAATTAATTTGCGAAATTCTCGCTTGAATTTATCCTCGCGATGTAAATAAATGCAGACCTTTTAAATTCAGATTCTCTCCAAAGAAGGAATACTCGCGAGAGCTTGTCTTTTCGATCAGCTTCTCGCATATATATATCTTTCTCTCTCTCTTTTCTCTCTGCCGTGAAAAAGTTCGCCGAGGCTGCGAAGTTGCGATGGTTTTTCCAACTTCTCGCTACAGGAACGCGACGAAGGAGGATCGACGAAAAAAACGCGCCCGGGAAAATACAAACAGAGTCGGGGCGGAAAACTTTGACCTGAAAAAGGAAGCACACCCCGCCTTTTTTTGCTTCTCGGAGCAGAGCTTGCAGAAAAGAACCAGAATTTTTTGCAGTGATCACGGCAGTTGACTATAAGCATAGGGATGGTTGCTTTTTTTTAATTAAGTGTAACGGACTACTGCTAGGTCCTATCAAAGTCCGAGAGCTTAGGGTAAATATAGAGTACGACGTCGAATACGCGAAAAGTTGTTTTTCCGAATTTTAAATTTTCCTGGAGTGAATTACATCGCGAATCTCTCTTTTCCGGAAAATATATAACATTTTTCATCTCGTCTACATTTTCGGATTCCCAGTTCGAGCGAGAGAGTGATGAAATTTTCGACAAACCGAGAAACACGTTCGCAGCAGCCTTTGCTCTTTTTTCTAATGCAAACGAAAACTTCTATAACCGCGCGCGCGCCCTTTCGCCTCCTTAGAATTTCCTTTTCGTAGAATATTATTTTATGAACCGGAAAAATGTAGCTGACGAGGGAAACTTGCTTTATTCAAAATGTATATCAAGTTTCAGATGTATACGCCTTGATTTTTTTATAATTTCGTAGTTTACAGAGCGTTGCGTGACGATAGTTCTCACGAGTACTTAAGCCACGTCACAACAAATTGCGAAACGCCGTAGAGTAATAAACAAACGACGGACGGCGAGGTAAACAATTTTTCCAAGTCAGTGAATCATTAAGTTTCCGTGTTAGCTTAACGAGGGAATCTCGGTTAGCTCTCTGTTATGGGAAAAATTCATTTCTCAATACATAAATTTCGCTAATTAATCACGAGCGCGCGCGTTTAATTCTCTTCTTATGTGTGCAGCGTGAAATGAAAAATTGCGCGCATCCCGCGCTAATTCATTTCCTTCTCTTGTGTACACATTACAGTCGGGAGAGAAAGAGAGAAAAAAAAATGAAATTGGATACACAGGAAAACGCCGAGGCATAAAGGAGGACGCGAATCGGGAAAGGAAGCCGGTGAGCGTCTCTCGTTGCAGAGTATCAGCTCTGCTCGTGCATGAAAATTTAGATTCTCGTTTCGTCGTCGCTGTCTTTATCGCTTTTGCGCATCGCTTCGTTTTTTGTTTACACTGCGATGCCCCTCGGCGTTCAACCATCATGAATTTTATTAAAGGTAAAGATTGTACTTTCCACGGACATGAATCGGATATGTAAACAACCCTGTAGCGCTGTTGTACATTCAAAGCGTCTCTCATCATCTTGATTACACGATACTCAATCAACTCGTGAAATCCTAATCTAGAGACACGTGTAGACAGAGAGTGCACTCGGAGAACCAATCATTCATCCAAAATCATTCGTTCAAACACTTGTTGAACACGTCGTCGTCCTCCAGATGACCGTACGGTAAATTTTCGTCCGTTATATCACCGCATAGAAGAGCTTCACCCAGAAATGCATTTTTGACGACTCAATAAACCAATTGGAGGCTATTCCTCGCCCTATCGGTCCGAATCTATCGCGCTCGGATACTTAGTCATCATCGCCGGGCGCATCAAACCGCAAAATCATTCAATCGATTTCTCCCTCTTCAGCCAAGTCTCGTAGTAAAAGAGATTGGAATCGAGGGATCGATATCTCGTGGCTCGATCTTCGGCAGGACTCCTGACCCAGAAAAAGAGGATGGGTGCGGAATGGCATTACAATGTGGTTCGAGAGTTTATGTTTTTAATGCGGGTCGTGAGCTCTGATGATCGATGAACTCTGAACCCTGCATGCCTCTCTTCTGTGGTGATTGAGATTCGACAAGTCGTATATAATCGATGACAATTTGAATATTTGATAAGGAAAAAACTATTCGTAAGATTGTACTATTCTTAATCTCATTCAAACTCGGAAAAGAAAAAAAGGTTATTATATACACAGTCTCGCTCGAGTTTATATGAGCTGTAATAACGTCCCGTAGTGCGAGGCGAGTCTGATGAAAACCAGCGCAACGTCGGGAGAAGAGACGACGCTCGCGTAATTACTTTGCGCGACACACGTCTACACTCGGCGGTGGCAGCGGTTTCCGGTACTTTCGTCACGACCTTTGTCCCGGTAACGCGCGACAAACTGAATATTTGCCTCTGTCTCGCTGTCTTTCTCGCGCATCAGGCCTGTTTTTTACGTGCGCAGATGCTGAATGATGAAACTTTTATGAGCGTCAGTTGGAATCATCAACTTTATAAACCGTAGATTTTAGATGAAAATATTACCAATGAAGAGTTTCGATTAAAAGCAAACTACCGCATTCATACCGAAAACAGCGGAAAAACTTCTCCGTCGCGAAAAGAGACCAAAGGCAAACAGCGGCGCGTCTCCCGCACAATCGTCCCATTAATTACTCGGCTCTCGCGGTGCACAGCTATATCGCATATATATATACAGCGTCCTACATTGCGTAGCCCACATTCTTCTCGTCCGCACGTGAGTTTCCTTTTTCCCAACGCAGTATATAGCAGCAGCAGCATTACAATTAATTAAAAGCCACGGAGAACAATTGTCGCGGCGACGTACACGCGCCCAGTCTTTCTCTGTATCGTGTCATCGAATAATTGGAGCGATCGGAGATTCGTTCCTTATTAGGACTACGACGAGTCGCGAGCAGGAAAGCTTTGGGACAGTCTCGTTAGGCATTGGTGCAGTCTGTCGTCGTCGCGGAGTCGATGATCGATCGGAACATTTTCGGATTCCTCAACCTATTAATCATTCTGATGATGCTTTCTAGATGTGTACATGTAGGCACGGGCTAATCGGATTAGTGCTCGGGCGACTATCAATCTGGAGTTTTGTAGAAACAAACGTCATGACATATGATGTATGGTTATCTAATTCAGTAGGTACATTCGAGGTGATAAGAGACGACATTTTTTTTCCTGTTTACCATCTTTGTCCAGAATTTGCTTGAATTCTGAAAGAAGACGTTCTAGATAATTGTGTTAATTGATGTATAGTCCTGATAAGATATAAATATAGTCGGTAATTCACCTCGTGTGAGTTATTTTATTTGAAATTTATAAATACAGCGTAATCGAATAATGTAATTGCGATATCGAAAATAATGATCTCTTGAAAAAAAAATCAAGAAACTGTCGTCTCACTCATGCGAGTTACGTAACGAGAAGAACGTATAAACTTGGAAGGAATTAAAAGACCTCGAGAAATAAAGCATTAGTCTCACCTCTGGTGAATGAAAAATAAAACACACCAAAGGAAATCGCTACACAACAACTCGAGTACTTTACTTAAGACGCCGAGTCTGAAGGAGGTGGGACGAAAAATTAAGGAGAAAAAAAGAAGAAGCGGAGTACGAGTGCTGCCACACTTCATCTCGAGGGCCTCTTTTTTAATTCTATTAATTTGGAAAGCTTTTAAGCGTCTACTTGATATACCGCTAAAGGAGAGAGAGAGGGGGGGATGCGGGAGCGAACTTCGGGCTTCAAAAAGTTTTTTGAGTACGTCGAGTTTATGTCAGTCTTATGACGAGCCAAAGTTTATTTAATAAGCTTAGTTCTTATCTGTTCGGTGGATTTTACGTCGCGCGATCCGAGCTCAGTAGCCCTTCGTCTTCTATTTCCTTTTTTGTTCCCCCCCCCACCCCTCTATCTTTTACTTGACTTGATTAAGACGAACATGACGCGCGGGTTATCTAGATGTAAGAGGATCTGATTTGCATGTACTTTATATTCATTATTTTTCGAGAGCATCCTTGTACTGGATACTCCAGCTGAATTAATCATCGCATTTTTTTTAAAGCATAAGATATATATTAGTTTAGGAATAAAAAAAATGCTGTATAATTGTTTACGGTACAGATATGATGAAGCGATCGTAAAAAAATTTGTCACGGCCTCGCTAACGAGACGCTTTTCGTCATGCACACATGCCTGGAGATGAAGGAAGCTGCTCGAGCCCTGATTTTTCTTCTAGTTAGCCCGCGTACGTGCTCAAGTTCTTCGTCCAGCCGTGCAACGGTGAAGTGACCTGCTAGACACCCATCAACGCCTCTTCCTCACGCGACTCTACTTCTTCTTCGTCTCCGTTGTTTTTAGCTTTTCTTTTTTTTTCTTTTTTTTGGGTTTGCGAATGAGTCGCGCACTTGTGTTATCTGGTGTGATAGCACTGCTGTGTTTATTCCGAGAAGACGACTTGTTAAGTTTAACATTGGAATATCATATCTTTTTTCTTTATTTGAAATTTGAGTTTATAATTCACATTAATAATTAAATTTGGAAAATCAGGCAAGAGAATTGATAGCAATATTATGCTGTAACTGAGAATCTCTTTATTTGATTTACTAATTTGATAATGAAAATAAACGTTATGTATTCATCATTGCATGCATATTGAATAATAGCAAATATAGAGGTATAGAGAATTATATAATTGAACTATAATTATTATTATTGTAATTTATTGAACAAATAAATTATTTATACAAATGATCATTATTTGCGAAAATAGGAATGTTCTATGAGGTATTTACATGTATGTTTTTATGAATTTGTTCTTGTTGAATATTCATATTAATATTCTGGCATTGCGCAGTCTCCTTCATTTTCCTTGAAGTACTCCTTCTGCAAAATAGTAATGAAAAATAACATTATCAACTTATTCCACTTACTAATAATTTTCAAATGAATAAGCTGTACATACAGCGCATTTTACGAGTTTCTTGGGATTGTACCAGTATTTCTTGCATTCATTGGCTGCTTCTTTGAGGCAATTTTCGGCAGCGTTTACGAAGAATTTCTTGAGGATTTCCAAGATAACGTCTATAATCTGTTTATTTTAACAAAAAAGATTATATTTAAGTTAAAGTTATTATGTTGCTGTTTAGTTAGATCTAATTTGAGCTTAGTCATATTTTCTTACCTCATTGTCTTCCTCAATAGCTAAATCGAAAAATTCATCGATTTGGATTTCTTTCTGAGTATCCAAAGACTTGAACTCTGTGGCACCACACTCTTCTATGTTTTCCTTGAAGTAGTCTTTCTGTAATGTAGTAAACAGGAAAAATAGAACACATGATTTCAACATAATATTCATTTTTTTAGATATACGTACAGCGCAGTTTACGAGCTTCTTGGGATTGTACCAGTATTTTTTGCACTTGTTGGCAGCTTGTCTAAGGCAGTTTTCAGCAGCTTCCACAAAGAATTCTTTCAAGATCTTGATTATTTCGTCGATAATCTGTAATATTGACATAGTGATAATTTTATATTGTAATGAGTTTTAAGTAATCAAAATCGCAAAACAGATGTCGGCACACTTACTGCGTTACGGTTCTCAACATCCTCATCAGTGAGATCACCGAACTCGGTTTCTTGAGCAACAGCGACTGAATTAGTTTGGTACTCTGAAGCACCGCATTCTTCAATGTTTTCCTTAAAGTAGTTCTTCTACAAATAAATAATCGAAAAAAAATATTATTGTTGGATACTAAATTGTCTATTATATAAGATTAATCTGGAAAATAAACTTACAGCGCAGTTTACAAGCTTCTTGGGGTTGTACCAGTATTTTTTGCATTTGTTGGCAGCTTCTTTTAGGCAGTTCTCGGCAGCGTTTACGAAAAATTTCTTGAGAATTTCCAAGATGACATCAATAATCTATTCATTTATATTTAAGGTTAACTAAAATTTGTATCTGATAAATATTGACAATTATTAAAAAGTAAGATATTTACAGCGTTGTTATTTTCAATGGCTGCAATTTTCAAGTCGGTGCATACTTCTGGAATGGCGCAATCTCCCTCATTTTCTTTAAAGTAGTCCTTCTGTAAGGTTTATTTTAGTAACTTGTGATTTCAAAATATTACGTATAAAATATGTAAATACACTTACAGCACAGTTTACTAACTTCTTAGGGTTGTACCAGTATTTCTTGCATTTGTTTGCAGCTTCCTTAAGACAGTTCTCGGCCGCATTTACGAAAAATTTCTTCAGGACCTCTAAGATCGCGTCAATGATCTATGTAATTTATTTTAGACCATTAGTATGTTATAATTATTATTACTTCGACCAAAAAGTATTTTGAATTTCTCTTACTGCATTATCATTTTCAATTGAAACGTCTAACGATTGAACCTCGGATTGAACTCTCGAAATGGCGCATTCTTCCGAGTGATCGTGGAAATAATTCCTCTGTTGTGAAAAAACGGATGGATATTTATTACTTGTCTCTCGATTTTATTATTTTATGTTGATGCATCTTTACAAAATGTACGTACAGCGCATTTCACAAGTTTCTTCGGGTTGTACCAATGTTTCTTGCATTCCTTGGCAGCCGCCTTCAAACAATTTTCTGCAGCATCTCCGAAAAATTCTTGAAGTATTTTCAAGATCTCGTCAATGATCTGGATATTAGTACACAACAAGTATTATACATTATCATAAAGAGAGGCGAATTTATAAAAAGCTTGTGCTTGTTTTCTTACCGCATTTTCGTTCTCAATCGATACATCTGTCAATTCCTCAACGCTAATCTGTGATTTTGAAGGTAGCTGCTTCAACTGAATGTCTTTTACGGTAGTTGCATTGATGTCCGTAATACCGACGAAGAGCACGAGTGCGCAAAGCGCAAAAAAGGAACGTCCAAACATTTTCACTGATTGATCTGGTCCGTTAATGTCAACTAACGCGAGTGCTACTGAGGTTTACTTTACACTAAACACTTCTTTTATAGTCTTCGATGTTGTAATCGATTGTATTGTCGAATGTTAACGCACTCGAGATTATCACTGTTAGAGATTTTATCGATTGTGATTTTTTTCGATGTTTGATAACTGAACGAGAAATATGAAGCACAGTAGAGGACGGGGAATCACTGTAGCCTTTTATTATGAAAATTGATTTGAGTAAATTTAGACTATTTTTAAGTGTACTATTTCTAACTATTTCATTAAGTAGTACGCAACTCTTTAATGACATCCGAATGGTAGCTATTTAAATAATAACTAACTAAAAATTATACGATAGAATCTTGTCATAAAATAAAAGCTTTAAAATGATTAGATTTTTCGAATATTTATAAAATTTTGTTATAATAGAAGATTATATTCTGCACTAAAAGAAAAATTAAAATCAATTTTTAAAAATAGCTTGGAGCATCCTTTTCGTAGTATTATATATAAATTAAATTTCTTCAAAAAACAATTGTAGTTTAAGAAAATTTTCTTATTGATAATGATTTCGCAGATATATAATATACGTCGTTTCTGCTATGTAAAAAATCCCGATCGATGGCATTGTCGATAGATGTGAACTTGAGTATCCGTACAGGGAAGTACGGGTCGAATCATCATCATAAGGAAATAGATTTATTGATTATATGAATTTTTTTGTCCAAATTCTATTTAGTGCGGATCACTTCAGTTCGACGAAAGCCCTGCTAAAGTAAACATAAAAAATTAATTCAGCCATAATTTTATACATTTTAGAGACTATAAAACTTAAAATATTTGCATATCATCGTATACAATTGAAATGCATTAATTCAAAATTAAAACAAAAGTATATTCAAAAGTGAAAGAATATAATTTAAAAAAGCGTATCAGTTGGCAATTTAATCGCATAATAAAAATGCCCTCAAAAAGTAATTTACTTAAGAAATCAAACGTAAAAGATAAAAAAAATTGTATTATAAGAAAACAAATTTTTATTTGATAAGTATGTATTGTATAGCGAATAATAGATTAGGTTCTTCCCGACAATTATCACAATTATATTATACCTGAAATCTTGTTTCTATATCTTTCCGAATGTCGATTCAGCTGTCGATAGTTGCAGCTAATCAAACGTTGCAACTATAAATATGAGCCATCGGCCAGTCTCAATCAGGCAGTATTGCAATCGACTGATCGAGCAAATCAGCAAAATGTTCCCGAAATACTTTTTCGCGCTTTGTGCTCTTGTGCTTTTCGCTGCCGTTGCAGACGCAAGAATAGTACCGCATTCTGAGATAAATTCGTTGAATTTGGAAAATGTTCAACTAGAAGCTTTGAATTCCAAATTGCAGGAGGAAGTGTTTGATGAATCCATCGAAGCCCGCAATCCAGTAAGTGTATTAAACATATCTTATTCGTTTTTTCTTTCCATAAAATTCTACTGAAGTAAATTAAATAATTATCTTGTATTAAATTTAAAGACTTGCTTTAATCAAATTAATCGCGACGCATATCGAACGCTATTTAAAATATGATAAATTTTGAATTTGATCATAGAAGCATAAGGATATTTTAATAACTTGTATTCCATCGTTTGTTTGTAGCTTTTACAAGTAGCCATCCAGATCATTAAGCAAGCTTTCAAGTGGGCAGCTACCCACTGCATCAAGGAAGCCGCCAACCACTGCAAATCATACTGGAACCACCCTGTGAGACTCGTATCCTGCGCTGTAAGTTGATTAAAAACTCCTATTAATTCCAAAGTCCATAAAAAATCAATTAACCAACTTTTTCGTATGTACATTTTAGGGAAACTTCTTGAAGGCTAATAAGGGACGATGCGCTCTTGGTTGAAGCGATGCACCATCTTCACTGCCAACGCATACTTTTAGTTATAGAAAATTATTTTTAAAATAAATTCTTTGTTCTTGCAATCAATATTATAATCGTTCCCATTATTAATTTATTGCCATATAATTATATCCAAACTCCCCATTTCTCTGAATCTATATGTTCCTTGTACAAATCGAAAACAGCAACGATAGCTCAAATCTCAGCACGAACCGCCGCAACCCACATAATTCTGCCACTTCTCGCTAAAGCTCTCCGACCGAGTCAAACCTGCCGTCCGCCTCGAACCCAAACACAAGCCTTCCGTCGAGCTGCGACGTAGACTGTGCATACATCGACTGCACACGTAGCTCGAGAGAGAGAGAGAGAGAGAGAGAGAGAGAGAGAGAGAGAGAGAGAGAGAGAGAGAACGCAGAGCAGCGTTTACTCGAAGCGCACAGGCCATTAAACGCCGAAGGATCGGCGAACGCAGCAGAAGCAGCGGCTAAATAACAGGAAGCTCGCCGCTGCTGCTGCTGCTGCTGCTGCTGCTGCCGGCCGAAACGAGAGCGACAGTGACGGATTGGCTCGCGTTTCCACTCGGACGTGCCTTGCCGGCAGAGCCTCTACTTAATTGCGCATTCAGTGGCGATTGTTGTACGCGGCTGAGTAATATACGCGCGATTAGTCCGATTCTGAGCGCCGGACTTGGCGTATTGAAATTCCTTCATCTTTATGGGACGTGTTAATTTCGTTGACCAAGTGCGAAACATCGTTTTATTTGATAACGATTCTTTTTTCCAATAAGTTTTTCGAATAATCTTCCCTATCTACATATCCGCTTCAAAAGTAGCTTATAAAATTACCAACTAGATATTCTGACAGTGACATCGAATGCTTATTCATTGGAAACTGATACGTACGCCACCGAGAGGAGACAAATCGAGGGACGCCAAGATTTCATTAGCATCGACGCACCTCGACAGATATATTCCGCGCCTGTCGATATGTCTGCAGTTCTTCCCTCGAAATCGAGTTAAAATCTGGAAGTATTCCCGCGTGCAACATTCACGAGACGTGATAATAGCATCACCCGGATATAGACACCCTGAATTCGTAAGATGACAACTGACACCGCTTGAATTAAAAATTTTCCTTCAAAGTTAAGATTGTTAAAGATGTTAAGCAAACCTGACCTATAATCAGAATACGCAAAAACGTATAACGACGCACGTGTCTAGCCAACTATAACCGTCAACAATTAAATCCCGATCCACGAATAGTCTCTCCGTCCTTTCTCGCGCAACACAGATGCAAAAGGGTAAACGAAGAAAAAGCAGACACTGAAGCAACAACTGTTGTAACGGTACA
Source organism: Cecidostiba fungosa (assembly GCA_900474305.1). NCBI lineage: Eukaryota > Metazoa > Arthropoda > Insecta > Hymenoptera > Pteromalidae > Cecidostiba > Cecidostiba fungosa. The sequence continues at coordinate 7,887 of UCOJ01000257.1, read as the reverse complement.
CAGTCGTCGGCAACGACGACGATCTGCCCTCTCGCGGCCTTACGGTTAATATTTCCATAAATATTTGAGATCTGTCTCCAATTAAAGTCGCACTTGGCTAAATCCGTAGTAAGGCAGGCTGCACCGCTGCTTTATTGTAATCGGAATAACAGAGACGGCGGCAGCGGCGCGTCGTCTTTTTCCCACCGGAGAGAAGATTAACCTCGCGACAAAACGATCTCTGACTGGGGCAGTAGTGGCAGTCGCTCGCTCGCTCGCGCCCAATTACGGACTTTTGTAATTGTTTCCACGAGCGCTGCTGCTGCTGCTGCAGTCGACGCGTCTGCATGAGTCAATTATAAAGCGCGAGAGCGAGTCGGCCGCTCCGTTATGCGCTGCTCTTTTTCTCCTCCTCCTTAGGCGCTGTCTGCTACGTGTATAATAGTCTGGCTGCATGTCGACGATGCTTCCGAGGATGGGTATATGGGTATATCTGGATATACGGTTTCTCAGATCTCACCTAATGGGCTTGTGCGAATCCCTGACTATTGGTGCTTTTTCTTTCGCTGGATTCGTCCTAATGGATGTAGAGTTTTATCCACTTATATTTTATAGGATTTTATAAGGTTTTCTGCAAGTAAGCCATTTTTTCTCAGATGAGCTTCGCGCTCAGTTATCGTTGTATAATATACCGAACGATTTATGGTAACTAAATGACATTTCTGAGCTCATTATCGCATGCATCAAAATACTTGATTGCTGTTCAGGTTAGAAATGTTGAAGATAATATTGTCAATAAAATGTGGTAACGTCAATTAAGAGATACGAACAAAAATAAATAACGACGAGTCACAAAAAGCTAAAGAGGATTCTTAAAAACTGTATAAACGGGGCGCCAACAGCGACGCCTCATCTCCGTTATATAGCAGGAGCATTACCGCGGTCTCTTATCTCTCCTCGAAACGCCGCGACCTACAGCACAGTCTCGCACGCAAGCCTCTGCACGTGTGCACACATAATGCGTTTCGCGGAGCGTGCGCGCGCGTGAAGCGACGAAAGGTTAAATGGAGGCTTCGCAACCACGTGAGGGGGGAAAGGTGCCGGTTTCGGAGGCTGCACGTGCGCGTGTGTATAGCGGTGATGAAGCCACGCTAGAGTTCAAGAGGTTTCTGCGACGCGTTTTTTTTTTTTTTGTTGTTATTCTCCGGAGTCAAGGAATGCTCGGGAGGATTGTAGGTTAATTAGGATTGATGGTCGACTTTTTGGAGGACATGCTAGCGTGTATATGATGACCTCGGTGCGAATCGTTCGAATATTTGGAAGAGAGGTATTTTTAGACTGGACTATTTGTAAGAATGGTGAAACTATGCTTAATTAGCTAACGTGTTTGGCATTTTCTTCGACAAAACGTAATGCGACGGTTCACTGTAGAACGCGCAGTTTTACTCGAAAAGTCAAATAAACATTTACAACGGATTCACGAGCCATCGGCTGCACAGTTTCGCTCAGCGGAGTAGCCATTAGTTCTCTCCCGTTATTTCGCGGTTGTGTTAATTCGCTAATTGTGCCGTCGAAATTGTTGCTAATGGCCGCGCAGAGGTGAATCTCCATCCGGTTTCTGCAGCTACTGTCATATCTGGAATTGCTGTGCGCAACGTGTACAAACTCGTTTGGCCCCGAGGGAATTGCTTAAAGGTATAGGTATGCTATTATGCGAAAACTACCTTACCGACGGGGCCATATGCCGCTTCCTAATTACAAATACACTTTCATTTTCATTTCGCAAACAAAACCAACGTTAATTAATTCCATATATACCTTCCGCGTCAGAATGACTTTTCTAATTTGAGCAATGGCATTTCGATTTCCGCGTTATATCCCGCGACAATTTTAACAGATCAAACGAATTCTCGTTATCCGCGTGTTAATGTAGTCCGTGCAAACACGTTAGGCCGTGCTTTGCCGCTATGGCAATGTTCCGGTGAAAATTATGAATTTTCGAGCTTGCATTCCTGCAGCCGCTGCCTGTGCAAAACGATGAAGTCCATTATCAGACCGGGGAAACGCGTTGTAACTGCTCCTCTATGTGTGTGTGTGTGTGTGTGTGTGTGTGTGTGTATATAGCAGTGAGCAGCGCAAAATTGGCGAAATTGATAGAGGGTGGAATAGAGGGAACGGCAGCACTGCCTGCGATGTTGAGCCGTTTTGGGGGTATCATTCGCCGCACATAGCAATCATTCCTTTGAACAGTATGTCTATTCGGAAATGCGAAAATTGCTACACGTATTTTGGGAGCTTTCTTTTTGACATAGTGATTAATTTTCACACGTATTTTTCTGTTTCAGGTATGTGCACGAAATGCGTAATTGCGTATATCTCTCAGAGTTTCATAAGGGTGTATGCCGTTAGGTGAGTCATGAAATTTTCATAATAATTAAGCGGGCACTTCTGAAAAACATAACGAATGCTCGACGACAAACAAAAGTCCGCAAATTCTTCCTAATGTCACGTGTTGGTTCGCTATTCCGTTCATTTAATTATCCACTGGAGCCTGTCGTAATTGGCAAGTTTGCTCGTTAGAGCCGTGCAGATGTTAGCTCAGGCCCTTAAATTCTGCAGCAGCCTCGATCTATCCAGCCCCTTTCCAGCTCTTAAACTTGGATGAGCTGACGCGCGCGCGTGCAGGTGGCGCTGCTGTTCGGCGTCGCCTTCCAACTTTTCTCCCCGCCGTGCAATTAATAAATTAAGTTTGCCCGAATTCGCGCGACTCGTCGATTCGTCGGAGGAGGCAGACACAGCAGCAGCAGCTGTAGTTGATTCCGTGTCAATGTTGCCCCTCTCCCCTCCTCGTTTTGGAACTTTACGAAAATACTTTGGGTTATGGGTATGCGAGGTCCCGGAGAAACTTAGTTTATGGCCTTGAGTAAACAGATGCCAGTGTGCTTACGTGCTAGTTTCCGAAATGTGAGGTTTGATGAACTCTCGGGATATATCAGAGTGAGTCTATCGTTATAACTGAGATGAAGTTTAGTTTACGTTTGCTTTTGATGCAAAAAGCAAATCAACGTTAGCTTTCATCGAACTCGTTACGTTCTATCTCACGAATCGAAGCGCAAATTAGTTTATCGAATCTCAAAAGCGCATCAACTGTTTGCTCGAGTGCCCACCGCAAAAGGTCATTTAGAACACTTAAAAAACTCGGGTATTTCATTTCATTCAGACGACGACGGCGATAACGAGAACTGCATCAGACTCGAGAAGTCCTCGCAAACGCACAATTTCGCCTAGCCGTCGTCGAGAGTTACAAGCTGCAGCTCTCTCGCGACTGCAACTGCAATAAAAGCGCGCTTTCTTTTCTTTACGACATCGCGCTGTCTTCGCGCGGCGGCAACAACGGATCTGAAGTGGCGGCGCGTCGGAAAAGCCTCCTCGACACCAGCGTCCCGAGAATCGCAGCTCTCACGGACTCTCCTTCCCTCTTTCTCCCTTTATTAATTGCCATCGTTAAGAGCGTTTACAGCTGTCCCGCCAGATTCCCGTTCTTTTCTCAGATCATAAGCGCGGCGGCCTGTCCTTTTCGTTCCGCGCGCGCCGAGCTCTGTTTTACCGACACAGCAAATTCCGCAAACTCACGTCGAGCTATTATACACCACACACAGGTGCTTCTGTCCACTGTACACGGTGTCAATCTCGTGAATAATACCAGTTATTACGCGAGTAAGAAAAGTCATTTTTTATCGTTTCATTAGAGTCTCGAGAGGTTGGGATCCCTGCGAGAATTGAAGGTTAGGTTTACCCGAGTCGGCTACACGGAAAGCCCGGTGACGACGCTTTTTATGCGGGGATAATTATAAGCCACAACGAGGCTCTCACGTCTCGTTGGCCACGCATCGAAGTAATAATCGCGCAGAGGTAGTATAACTTCTGGAACAAAGTAAGCTCATCTCTGTTGTCGGTAAGGTAGAACAGAAGAGCGTATAGCTAAACGACAAAAATTCATCTCTGTCGCCCGTAAAGTGCCGTTTACGGCTCGCAAGTCGACCCGTCGGTATTCAAACTCTCCCTCTCTCTTTCTTGCAATGAATTACACTGCGAGCTAGTGAGTGCGCGAGCAAATTAGAAGAATTAAAATTACGGAATTTTTCTCCGGCTGCCATTCCTTTTACGATGCTACTACTGCTGTAGGGGAATGCTGGCTCGTCAAAGGCCAGGGACACACAAAGTAACTTTTGGCGCGTACCTGCATCGTAAAGTCGACAAGAGAATGCCTATTAACTCGGGGGCTTTTCTCTCTCTCTTTCTCTCCGCGTAGAAAGTATAAATGCGTATATAACTCTTTGGCTGATGAATTGGGTAAGGAGACAGTCGTAGAGATAGAAGCTGGTTTCGCCTCGTTTTTTCTGGTTACTCCCGTAATTGAAACATAATGTTCAGCTTGTAATAGATAAGAAACCAGCTACCGAGTGATAATTTCTTCAAACGCATCTCTAACTCTCTTTATCTCTTCATATTCATAGAAGCGAAAGTCATCTGAAAAATTCCAATTAATAACCGCAGCGTAAGCTCCGAACGATTACTCACTCCCCCGAGGTATTTTTTTTTATCGTCGAGCCTATCGACGCATACACTGAAAGAAATAAGAGGTTATATCAGCTCGAGACTCAAGCGGTAGCAACCGTTGTGAGTCAAGCAGACATACTAAAGTTGATTTCGCTTGGAGAGCCAAGCAGAATCTACTTGGGCGTAGCGAGTGATCGCTGCTCGGCTTTTACACGGCAGAATGTACTCATGTATCAAGCTATATTATATAGTAAATGAGCAAATAATTATGTTCTGCATTCATGTCTTAACATATTATATTGATATATTGGTCATAACATTAAATTTATAAACAATAATATTAAAAAATATGTTTAATTAAATAATAGATGTTTTTAATTAATGTAAATAATTAAAAAATAAATTTAGAGCTACGAATCAATAGGATATAATAAATTTAATATAAAGATATGCAAAATATTTTATTAATTTATAACATATATTTAGTGACCAAATATAAACATTTGTTTCTTTCAACGACTAAACATGGATCAATATTTGGTAACGTATTTGCATTTTTACAAATAACACAAGAACTTTTTTCAACTTGGTACGCATACAAATGCTCATCGAAATATATCGTCTTAAAAAGTTGGATAGCTAAAAATATTTCGTCATTTTTTAGGTATATGTTTTTAATTTGTCCAAAGGTCAGTAGATCATTATCGCCCATTTCAAGAACTATAGCCATATTAATTTGAAATTCTTTTTCTTCCAACTTTGCATGGTTCGTTTGAAAAATATTGTCATGGACCCCACATGTAGCAAAATAAATAATTCTATCGCGGTCATCGATTGATTTCAAATCGTTACAAACTGGATCAGCATGAATGTTTTCGGAAAGTCGCATATAAGCCAAACGCATTTGACTCCTGATACATATAGTTTTAAGTAAATTTATTTTACAACTGGTTGTTACAGCGGTTTGCGTCAGATCTCGATGTTTACTTTCATAGCGCATCGACCAATAGTGGACCATAGGTCCATTTAATTTTAATAATCTTACCATATGCAATAGATTGTGAAATTTATATTTAAGTTCTTCATATAATTCTTTATATAGAGAGAGAAAATTTTCAACGTAATTATTTAGTTTCATTAAATGCCCTTCCACATATCGGGGTGACATTATTATGTCTATAATTGTGCGCAAATCTATATACAATTGCCATGTTCTATTTTCTTCTGGTATTCGGTCTCCTATAAGTAATCCTAAAAACTTACAAAAAAGTATCATTTCAGATGCTGACATTTTCAATTTTCTTTTTGTTTGAATATGTTCTGGTTTTATGGGTGGTATTTTGTTTGCATTTTGAAAAGTCCCGTAATCGAACTTTTGTAATCTAATATTCAAAAAAGTTAGCGTAATTAGATTTTGTTTAAAGATAAGATCTTCTAAAATATACACTAGAGCATAGTTGGCCACGCCTTCAAAAATATCGTGCATAATGTCTAACGAATAATTTTCGCAAACGTGAAATCCTTCTACTTTGTTGAATATACATTCTTCCGTAATACCAGTAGATACAGAATCATTTTTTGCACACATTTCCTTATAAGTTTCCTTTATTCTTAATAAATTAGGATCCTCTTTGACCATACACGCAATTAAATCTGAGTCAGCTGTACAGATTCTACAGGGTCGACCATGTAAAAAATTTTGCACATATCCTAAAATAGAATTTAGACCTAAGTTGTCGCCTAATATAAGCGCTAGTTGGAAATATACAGTATAACATTTACCATCTACGTTTATGGTCAACCCATCGTTCCGTAAAATATTTAATTCAGTTATTACTTTATAAAATACTTTATCATTTCCATGCGTCTTGCGATCATCGGCATAAAAAAATGAATTTGGAATAATATATTTTAATTTTGCAGAAATACTGGGGGGGTAGCAGGGACTCGAAAAGTATACTGCTCCCAATTTATTTTTACCGGCATGTGAACCATATCCATTACCGCATTCCACGTCATCTTGGAATAAAAAAAGCGGTATCACGAATTTGCCTTGGAAATCTTTGCTCATTTTTTTCCAAAGATCGCTTTGAAGGAAATTACTAACGATAGATTTTTCTTGTTTTAATTCTTTCATGTAATTTTTTATTGATTTAAATAAACCCGGTATTTCGAACAGAAGTTTTAGAGAACGTTTTAATGGGATATAGTAGGCATTTACATCGACTAACTCCTTCGACATCTCACTTTCAGAAACAATATTTTTTGATTTCGAATCAACATTATATTGCTCTGGTGGCATTATTAGTTCTTTTTCTTCATATATATTGAATCGTAAATATTCAGATTGAAATTTTGCAAAAATTGGTATGCATGAATTAAATATTTGATTAACTTCGTTATCTAGATTTACTTTGCGTTTTTTTAAAACAATATTCAGCTGCGTTTTTATAAAATTTGCGTACACGTCATTTATGAAATTCGTTAACGATTCAACAACAATTTGTACGACATTCCGAGGTATTACCGGATTGTTGTACAGTTTTAATGTCAAAAGCATCAGTTCTGATTCCAACACGTTTAATGGCGACATTTTAGAAATATAAATAAACTCACAAGAGGATTACAATATAGCTTGGAACGTTAAACGTACGTTTTAAAGTTATTTGATTCACCTAACTTAAACTAATGCAACGGGACGCTTCAAATTATCCCTCCCCATGCGCGCAATTGGGACAGTAGAGTCCAAAATAGATTACATAAGTAACTCTATTAAACACATAAAAATATTATCAGTAAGTGATGCAAGAATTAATATTTTTATAATTGACTAACTTCAATGCCTAGTTTAAGTAACAAAATTATAAAAAAACAACGTTTTTAACACCTATATAAAATACTGACAGCTATTTTTTTTATACATAAAAAGGCTTATTACTTTTACAAAGTTATTTTCCCTAGGGCATCAACGAGGCTTTGGAGACCCATGTAAGATTTTGATGGACCTAATGATACATCGTAAATAAATGTAGCAATAAATGTCCATAAGGGTCTACACTCGACCTGGTATTCTATACGTAGAAGTGCTTGGCATTTAAAACAGTAATCCACAGCATCAATTATATTATGTGACTCTATAGGGTATGTATTCTTCTCAAATATTACAAAAACTTCAACTTCTGCAGTTCCATTTTTTGCTAAATCACCTATAAAAGCTATATAGGGCTCGATGATGTCATTTTCGAACTCGTATTTAATCTTCAAATCTTTGTATATGTCGAACTCTTCTTTTGACTAGAAAAATTATATTAACTATTAATGTATATATATATATATATATATATATAT